>PJEM01010561.1:0-55084 GCA_004023845.1 Helogale parvula | reverse complement strand
AGAGGTAGGGGTGAGGGGCGTGTGGACACCGTGCTGGGAAGGGCGTTCTTCCCAAGGACGGCTCGGCACAGACACCCCCTTACCTGCCTCGCCCCTCAGGGTCTCAGCCTTCAGGTGCAGGAGCTTCCCAAGGGCCCCATTCAGCCATCTCAGATCCCCTTCCCCTCCGGAGTCGGGGCACTGCGGGGACTCTGCTGCCCCCGGCACCACAGACTCCCTGGGGCACCCGCTCAAGCCTCCCGAGTGCAGTGAGTGTGGCCCCGGTGCCCCGCACCTGCAGTGGCCAGGTGTCCGCCCCCTATGGGGCAGTCAGGACAGGCCCAAGACAAAGAGAAACCGGTGGATTACGAGGCTGCTGGGCAGGGGCCAGGGACCAGCTTGGAGGGGAGGTTGTGTCTCTAACACAGGGCGCCCTACTGGGGAGCCAGGAGACCTCTCGGCTGGGCAGGGGGCTGGGCCACGTGGCTGGTGCCGAGGCCGAGCTCCGGTCTGGGTCAGTTCGGATCCACCCAGCCCACCTACCTGGGCTTCCGCGTCCTCAACAGGCATCCCTTTGGCCCAACAAGCCACGCGGAGAGATCTCCAGGAGCGAGGCGTCCGTGGGGATGACAGGGACGCTGATCCTGGCAGCCTTGTCTGACCACAGGCGGGCAAGAGCAGCTGGGGCCCGGGATGTGAGCGGTGCTGGGGAACGAGGCTGCTGGAGGCCGGTCTCTGGACAGGGAGGGGGGAGGGGCTGCCCCCTCTGGGTCCTGCAGACCAGCACGTGCCCGCGGGCAGCCCCGGGCTGGCAGCCTGGCTCTGCGTGCTCACCTCCACCCAGAGCCACATCCCAGTGATGGAGGAGCCAAGGAGTCCTGCGCCCAGTCCTGCCGTCCACCACTGTCCACAGCGCGACCCCAGAGACCCAGGGCAGACGACAGGCCGCCCGACCAGGGTCTCAGCCCCCCAAGAGCCCCGCTGTTGGCACAGCAGAGGCCGCGGCCAGTGGAAGACGCCAGTGACCGAGCACAGGTGGGGACAGCACACTCCCCTCTGGGGCCGCGGCGGATACAGTCCGCGAGCTGGGCGGCGAGGCCCCTGCTCCCGCCGGCACAGCTCAGGCTTCGGGAAAGCTTAGTCTTTACAGCGCTCACAGTGCCATTCGGGCCATGCAGACGCCAGCGCCTCGGCTTCCTGCGCGGGAACGCGCCTCCCCAGATACCCCTGTGTGCGTGCCGGCCCCTCGCGGGGCTTTTTCTCAGGCCTGTGACCTCACACCTGCTGCCTCACCGCTGCAGGAGGCCACCGGGCCGCGGGGCAGGGGAGGCGCCACCCCAGGGCCCCCCAAGTCTGCAGGCGGCGAGGCCTCCTGGCTGACCCGGAGCCCCAGGGACCTCAGCCACTCACACCTTTGAGAGATGAGCCTCCCAAAGAGGCCTCTTTGCCCCACGAGAAAAACTTCAGAAGCGACGTCAGGGCCCGTTCACCACAGAAACATGCCGCGCACGCACCCGTGTGCACGAGCTCAGACGCACATACAAGACGCACAAGTGTGCACACCCGCACTGGTCTTGTTGTGAGTGTGGCTTCCTGCAGAAAAGAGCAGCCAGGTGAATCCAGCTCTCTCCCCTGACAACCCCCCTCCCCAGAGTCCACAGCGTGGGGGAGGCGCTTGGTCCTGCTGTCAGTCCACGGCCGAGACGTGGCCAGTGTGGCTGAGGGACACTCCCCCGAGCTGGCCCCCTGCCCAGTCACTCTGACCACCAAGAGCACCTGTGGGTTCTGACCGGGATCCTGCCAGCTTCCTGGGGCGGCAGGCCCAGGGAGGCGACCCGAGCCCCAGGTCCCCGCTTCGCGGCTGACACGCCCAGGAGGAGCAGCCTGAGCCCTGGAGGGGCCCGTGGCACTAGGCCCGCGTCCCTGGGCCCGTTACTGACCTGCTCTAAGTGCGACACCCTCAGAAACCCCACGCCCAGGGTGTGAGTGGACGCGAGAGGCCACATAGTGTCTGACTCCACTTAAACGAGACGTTCGGAGCCGGAAACTCCACGCACGTCGCATCAGAGAAGGCTGCCAAGGGCTCTGGAAGGGCTGAGTGAGGTGGCTGCTGATGGGGGTGGGGTTTTCTTTTGGGGTGACGGAGATGTTCTGGAATTCAACACACGAGGTGAACGCACCAAATGCCTCTCAAGTGCACACTTTAAACAGGTCACTGGTTAAGTTTAGGTCATGCGAATTTCCCTGAAATAAAGATTGGTTAGCGGGCTCCCCGCCCTCAGACACCCCCTTGGTGACCCCCTCCTAGAGGGTGCGGCCTTCTGAACAGCAGGCAGGTCCCCTCTGCCCTTGGCTCTTGGGACGGTGCCCAGCGGGCTGAGCTGGAGCTCCCTGCTGCCCACCCGAGGCGTGGGTGGGGGGTCAGGAGGCAGCAGCATGAGGGCTGTTTGCACACCTGCCAAGGCCCTTGAGCGGGAGACCACCGCCCTCTGGGTGGGTCCGGGGGGCGGGGCTCTGCGTCCTCACACCATCTCGGCAGGTGTAGCGAATGTGCACCATACCCTGGGCACCTGGCAGGGCTGTGAACTCAGGCTGAGGGTCAGGGGGACTCTGCATCAGCCCCTCCTGTTTGGAGCCCTGGTGGGGGCAGAGCCCGTGCCCGCGCCAAGCCTGGGAATGCAGATCGCACTTTGCCCGGCCTCCCCGCAGCCGGGGTGTTGGGCAGCACGGCGCTGGGGCAAGTGCAGGCCTTGAGGCCGGCAGAGGGCCAGCGCCACAGCCTGACCGCGGGGTCCGTCCTTCCGCGTCTTGCTCCTTTGCCGCAACTTCCCGATGCTTCGCCTGTGTAACGTTTTGCTTCCCTTTCACTGATGTTCACAAGGGCCCCGCCAGCCCAGCAGGCAGTGGCCAGGAGGGCTGGCCCGGCCCATGGCATGCGTGAGCCGGGGCACGTGGCACTGGCCACTGCCTCCATCACACGCACCTGTTCCCCCAGGATTCACTCCGCCCTGTGATGTAACAGAGGCTCCAAGCGTGCTTTGTTTTTTAAAATATTTTAAAGATTCTTTATTTTGAAAAGAGAGAAAGAGAGCGCTCGCAAGCACGTGTGCACAAGTAGGGGAGGGGCAGAGGGAGCGAGGGAGGGAGTCCCAAGCAGGCTCTACGCTGCCGGCAAAACACACAAACCGTGAGATCAAAACCTGAGCCAAGACCAAGAGTGGGATGCTTAGCTGACTGAGCCCCCAGGGGCCCTGCCAATTTTGCTTCCAAAAAGCCACACACCTGGAAGCTGTGCAGGGTGGGTACATGGCACCCGCTGCGGGCGGAGACCTGGGCCAGACGCAGAGCAGGGGCAAGACGGCGGGCAGCAAGCACTGACACCCTTAACCTCCGTGACAAAGGTTCTCACTAACGCCCCTCAGAAGTGGACACCTACAGGGCGCCTGGGGGGCTCGGCTGGCTAAGCGTCCGACCTTGATCATCTTGCAGCTCATGAGTTCGAGCCCTGCCCTGGGCTGTGTGCTGACAGCTCAGAGCCTGGAGCTGCTTCGGATTCTGTGCCTCCCCCTCTCTCTGCCCCTCCCCTGCTCATGCTCTCTCAAACATAAACGTTGGAAAAAAAAGCAGACATCTATGGTCCTGTAAACGATGATATGCAACTGCCCTGGGTATTTTATTAAGATCTCTGTGTTTGGCAAATGTAAACAGGCATCCGGTAAACACGTCCAGATTACAAGTCTAGGACGCGGCGCATCACCGTGGCCACGGGCAGCGTCCTCCGGCAGGAGGCAGGCCTCGCCCGGCACAGAGCCTGCCCCAGGCCCCACCGGGACCCGCTTCAGAAATACGGGGACACGGGGGGCGGGCAGGGCAAACCACACGCAGGACCCCAACACGGGCGTCTCTCGCCTCCAGGGGCGCTCGCGGAGGACGCTGGGGCAGGACCGTGTGTCCAGGCCGGCCGCAGAGAGGAGCTTTACAGACCCCTCGACGCTCAGGGACCAAGCGCAGCGGCTCGACCCCACCTGGTCACACACCTGGCCCGGACTGTCACTGTCCAGGATTCACGGGGCCCGCGTGTGGCTGACACGACACCAGAGACGCCTCCCCGCCGCCCTGGGGCTGCTGCTTGCACGCCTAAAGGGACGAGTCTTTGTCTCACGACAGAAACTCTGTATGTGGAAATAAAGATATAAAAAACACTAACGCAAGTCTGTCTAGGAGGCTAGCTCTTCACAGAGGCCGCAGGTTCTGGAGACTGAAGAAACTCGTACGGGTCGTGGGTCACCTCTGGCTGCTCCCCGACGCTGAGGCGAGAAGGGCTTCCTGCAATCGTGGGAAAGACAGGCGTTCCCGCAGCGGATCTGCACGCACGTCGCGGCTCAGACCCGCTGAGGACGTGTCCCAGTGACGTCGGTCAGCAACACCCCCGGCTCAGCCACAGGACCACTGAGGCGGAGGAGCGCCACCCGCGCCCACAGTGCCGACACGGCTCCTGCGAGCCCGCACTCGAGTCTGGGAACCACAACTGCAGCACGGGCAGGAGGGGGAGTAAATTAAAGGAGCCAGGAAGCGTTTGGCTCCCTTCCCAGGGGCTGACACCCCGGTGGGGCCCACGCACCGGCCCGCTCGGTCTCGGTCAACGGAGAAGGCCCCGGGTCGCTCTCCCCACGTCAGGGCCCTGGAGACACGACGCGCTTCTTGATACTGTTTAGGGACTAAAAACGAGCGGCACGAGGAAACAAGTGCTCCCCACGCTGGGCTAAGTGTGGCCATCAGCGCCTGAGGCCCGTTCTGCCCCACCCAAGGCCCTGGGGTGTGGCCGGCTGGGGCCCCTCCTGACGCAGGGACAGCCACGTCTCACGGCCGCGACCCACGATCCCCAACGCCAAGTAACTTCCATTCACAGGCTTCGGCCTGTGTAGCCGCCCGATGGAAGCGGCGTCTCAGCCCGAGGGGCAGGGGCGCCCCGCGGGGGGGCAGCCGCACGGCCCGGGAGGTGCGGGAAGAGGGGCGCTGGGGCCAGGGCCGCCTCACCCAGGTGGTGCTGATCCCTGTCGGAGGGGGAGGTGTTGGACAGGGAGCTGAGGTCGGAGGGCGGCCGGGAGCCCCCACGCTCCGCCTGGGCCTCGTGCAGGTCCTGCAGCAGCTTCGCCGTCTCGTCCAGGTTCAGGTGCCCGTCGTCCGCGTCCGGCTCCTTCTTCACCTTCCCTGCGCGAACCCAGGGCCGCCGGGCGTCAGACACCCAGCCGCCGGGCCCCGCGCTGTATGCGGGGCCCACAGCCCGCACCCCAGGTCTCCCGCTCGCACTTCTGAAAGCTCGGGAGACACCGCCCACGCGGGAAGCTGGGGGGCGGTGGACTCGTCAGATCTGAGCCGTTTCAGGCACAGAGTTGCCCTCGGGGGTCCACGGACAGGGAGCAGGACAGCAGGTGTGAGAGAGACGGGGAGCGGGCCGGAGCAGGGGAGGGGGCCCCGGGCAGCCGGCCGCCCAGAGAGCTCCCAGGCCTGGCCCAGGGTGGGGGTCACCTGTGAGGGAGCACACGACCCCGCCAGGGAGTTCAAGCTGTCTGCGACAACGGGTGACCCAAGTCTCGGGAAGGGAGCGGCCCACTGGTGGGACGGTGTCCTCCCTATGATTAGTGGGCTCAGGGCCGGCCACACCTGGACAGGGGCCGGCGCCCGCACCGCTAACAGCCTGTCGGAACGTGGCCCAGCACGGTTCCGAGGCGTGTGAGCCAACCAGCGCCCAGCGGCGTGACTGCGGTCTGGCGGTGAGAAACCACCACCAGGCGGGCGGAGGGCACCCCGCTGACACGGAGCGGGGAACGTCCTTACATGGGCGCCCAGGCACTCGCTCCTCAAAAACCAGAGGAGAAGGGGAGACTCTGGCAAGGCCGAACTGGCTCCCGCACAGGAAAAGAACAGCGTCTGCAGCAATGCCCCCCCCCCCCCCCCCGGGCCCCCGCGAAGGACAACGGCCGGACAGCCACAGACAGGAAGCAGAGATGACATTCGGCAACCAGCGGCAGAGCAGGGGCCCAGCTGACTGCTGGGGTTAGAGCCCGACTTCCCACATCTGATAAAATCCAGACCCCCGGGCCAGCAGGCAGAGCATCACCGGGAGGACAAACCTCAACTAAGGCAAATCCAGGCACGTTACACCCCAGCTCCCACAGTCAGGAGGAAGCAACCTTGAGCGCAGGGGAAAAGGAGAGCTGGCGGCTCACAGCGCGGCAGCCTCAGGCCCCAAGCCCGGAAGACAAGGCTGGCGCTGGGCTGGCGCGCCTGGATCCCCAGAGGGTCCCCGCCACCCAGTGACGGAGGGGCTCCCTGGGCCTCGACCGTGCGTGCAGGTGAAGCGGTTTCCACCAACACCACTCCCCTTCCAGGAGCCTGAATCTGCAGCCGTGCCACGGAGAGGGCGGCTGCACTGTCCCAGCTCGATGCGGGGGGTCAGGCGCATTTGTGGGACCCCATGGGGGGGTCAGAACTCGTCGCCTGGCCTCCCCCAGACTCCCCGCCATGCACCTATTCCTATGGGTCCTGGTCAGGCCCTCTCCGCTATGTGGAACCAGAGCCTTGAGTCCCGGGACTCCTAGGGAACCACCTAACCCAGCGGTGGGCGTGGGGACCCCCAGACAATCGGGAAAGTAACAGACAAGGAGCAAGAGAGCAGACCTGAGTCGGGTTTGGTGACCACGCCGAGTACCAACAGTCTAACCCCAGGCACAGACTGGGGCTGATGACAAAGCAGGACCCAGACTCCCGCTCTCCGAGGGCCTGGCGGAAACCACTTCTGACGCAGCGGGGCTTCTCACCCCAGCCGGAGCGACCTCCGGGGCTCGGTCATCCTTGGGGGGCCGCAGCCTGTGCCGCGGGATGACCGGCCTCCACCCCTCAATTCCGGAAGCACCGCAGGCCCCGCCACACACGGTGCGGGCAGGCCGCCGTGCGAGAACCCCATGGGAACAGTCAGGTCCGCCCCAAGGCAAGGAGGGGAGAAGATGGGCCCCGAGAGCCTCTCATCGACAGGGAGCCGGACGGCCCAGGGGACTCCAAAACCCCTGGATCCATGCGGCCCACAGAGGGCACTTCGTGCGGTGGGGTCAGGCTCAGCTGCCCACGAGGGCACAGCCCAGTGGGTTCGTGTGCGCTCGGACGCGCTGACGCCAGGCCGGGGGGCGGGCAGCTCATTCCTGCATGACCGACAGGCTCGAGGGACCCTGATGTCAGAAAGGAGACCGGGGCAAGGCCTCTCTGGGCGTTCTGGGAGGGATGCGAGGACAGCGGCCACACCCCTGGGAGGGGGACAGGCCTCGGCACGCCAGCCTCGTGCCCCGGGGGTGGGAGCTCAGGGCTGCTCCGTCAGCGGGCTCTCGACGACGTGAGGGCACGCAGCGTGACCTACCTAGAGAGCTGAGCATAGAGATGTCCAGGGAGGTGTCCGAGTAGGACTTTGTCGACATGAAGTCCAGGACAGAGCTGCCATCACCCAGCGAGTCCCCAGTCTGTGGGAGACGGGTAGGTACCGAGCAGAAGAAAGGTCACTGAGCAGGCAGCTAACACGAGCCACCGCACTCCCACGTTGAGGACAGGCGGGCTCTGCCACGTCCATGCCCAGGGAGCGGGCGAGACCACGTTGCGTCCAGTCCACGCCACAGCGCGCAACCATTGGGGGCGAGCTCAGAAGCGGGTGCCACTGCCGAGACCAAAACCCAAGCCAGGAGCTTCTGGCTCTTGGGGAAAAACGGGTCCCTGCAACAGGGGGGCCGGGGGGACACAGAGGACCTGAGGGGCTCACGGCTACTTCTCAGGGGCCACACGTAAAAACACGGCCAGTTCCCAGCCAGCATGCTCGCTCCCCTTCTGCGGCCCCCCACCCCCCCGTGGCCTTCTCCTGTGTCACCCCCGGCTCTGCACCATTACGGAAACAGCGCTGCGCTCCCGGAGACGCTCCCTCCACCACACAAACCGTTCAGGCCGGCCTGTCACTCGCAAACGTTAGGAGGGAACAGCTAACGTATGGCTGTTTGTAAACTAAATAATGAGGACCATCTCGGGTGCTTCAAGGGAAACATGTCACACAAGACCCTAAGGCCCTCAAATTCTGCCAAATCCCCCTCTCACCTTTGGGGCTGGACCGTAAGTCACCACGGGACAAATGACTGTCCGATGACAGTCCCCTCCCTGACACCGGGCTTGGAGAGACCGTTTCTTCACCAAACCGGTCAACACAAGGGCCACATCACAGCAGATGCTCAGTCTGTGGACCTGGCTCGCTCAGGTGCATCTCGCACACCCCAGAACGCCCCTCAGCCCGCCCTGCGGCTTGAAGGTCACACAGGGTCCCCCTCGGCCCGGAGAGGCATCCACCTCCACCCAGCCACACACAGACCTAGTGAAAGAGGAAGGTGAGGATCCTGCCACCACGCAAGGGGCACTGGGCCTGTGAGCCCTTCCCATCACGCCGCCCCCTCTGCTGTGAGCCCTCTCCCTTCGGGCCTGTCCCCTCGGATGTGAACTGTCTCCCGTCAGGCTGTCCACTCTGGGTGCGAGCCCCCTGCCTTCGGGCCGTCTTGTCTGGGTGATCTGGGAATTTGCTTCTTCCACTTGACTTTCAGAAAAGCACACTGTTCTGCACTCTGATACGTATCTCTGGAGAGGAAGCCCCGAGGACACGGACCCGCCACGCACGCCTCACCCCACAGCGTGCGGTGCACGCGCACCTGGCTGACCGCACGCGACGCCTCTGGCAGGGCCGCAAAAGCCCACCGCACCGCAGACCAGCCTCGCCCCTCGCTCCCTGGGCCCCAGCAGCCGCACCCCTCCCGGCCCCCGTGAAGACAGAGCCCCCGCACCGCTGCTGCTCTGTGGCTGCCGTGTCTGGACCGGAAGGGAAGTGCTGTGGCTCCGTCCCTCACCCCCCGTCACTGCGACTCAGGGTAGGGACACTAGCACTTAACCCGTTTCTCCATAAAACAACACGCGGGCGTCCTCCCACCCGCCCCACTCACGGGCTGACCGTGACGGCTCCCCGAACGCGGACCGCCCAGTCTCTCCTTACACGGCTGCGCGACTCACCTTCGCGTCGTCTGGAGGCTTCACGGGGACCGTTCTCCTCTGCAAGTCAAACGGGAAAAGCCACTTTCAAAACAGAACAATCTGACACAGAACGAGTCGGTGGTACCACGTACACACGTGTGAATCAAAAGCAGCTTATTCGGTGTTGGGGAGTCGTCCTCACGGTGTTCACACCGCAGTGTGAACCAGGGCTGGGGCAGCAGCAGAGAGACGGCCAACTGGGCCCGCAGAGGACCTGATTCGCGCAGCCCCGGCCACGATGGCGGGGGGACCGGTGCCCTGACAGCACCCTGGCCGGGACGGAGATGAAGGGGAGCGCTGGACGGTGCAAACATAGGGAATCGTAGGTAAGCGTCTGACACTGGACCTGCGGCTCGGGAGGACGCCCGGCCGGGTGGTTTAACCCGGGGGGTGAGGAGGGGTCCCTGCCCTCCGATGAGCTGCACTGTGGGGCCACGTACCCTTCTCCTCGGGCTGCAGTGTCCACAGGGGCTCACTCGACTGCTCCTGCGTGACCGCGGCTTGTGCGGGACCCAGGGTCACCCGAGGCCGCTACTGTGTGAGCACAGTGTGTATGGGACGCCCAGCCACACGTAACCACGTGTGGCGATCACAAGCCTAAATGCCACATGGAGCCACCGTCCTGCAATCTGGCAGGAGCACCACCCTCAAAACAATCACTCGGCTTGCACACTTTTGCATCTCAGATCTTTTGTTTGTGACAATGTTGTAGAGATCCGTTGGTGCTAAGATTTTTAATAACTTTAGTGGAGAGATGTACATCTCCACTATTTCAAGATCCACTTCCACACGTGAGCCTCCGTTAACGTACGCGTTTTAGCACCAAATGTCACCTGATGCCACAGCACTCAGGAATTAACGTGACTCCCACAGTGCAAGTTCACTTTCGGAAAAGCGATTCCGCCGGAACCCAGGAAGGAAACAGCGGCCAGGACAGCTCAGGGCCGCCAGCTCTACAGAGACACGGCCGCACACACTGCGCAGGGGCGGCACCAGAGCAGACTTTCAGACCACAGTGCAGAGAACGGCAGCCAAGGCTCAGCGACCACATGGAACTGAAAGGTGGCAAAGTCTGGAGAGGAGGACACAGCTCGGAGCAGGGGCTCCAAAAGTCCCAGAGGGATGGACCTGGTTGACACTGACCTGCGCACACACGGACAAACGCCACGGGGCCAGGCACACGTGAGGAGACACATCCACACTCCACCCAGCCAAGACCTCACTGAAACCCGGGCCACCAGAAGGGCCATTCCCTAAGGTCAGGGTCAAACTCACCCAACACAAAGGCCGCTGAGACCCAACCTACCACATTATAAACACACCCCACACCCCAAGAAATCAGGGGACTCCTAAGAACTCTGCCAAAATGAACATCAACGTTCCTTAAAGGAACACAATAAAATCCAGGCCAGCCGTGCCCGGCAGGAGTGTTGTGACGTGAGCACAAAGCCACCTGACCTTCTAGCCGCGTGGTGAAGGTGAGCCTTAACACGTAGCCACTAGTAACGTACTTCACTTAACCTAGTCTTAAGTGACAACATTTTATGTTAACGTACGCTCCACGTAAAACAACGAAATAGTTTTACGTTTCCTTCTTTGTAGCAGTCTCTAAAACTCTGTCCTGTGGCTCACATTTTCATCACACTTAATTTAGACCAGCCACAGTCATATTTCCGCCAGCCACTTATGGCTGCTGGCGGCCATAACAACACAGTCCAGACAGCAGAGAGTCAACAATGTAACGCCTGGGACCCAGTCAAACAATAAAGCAGCAAATCGGGCCAAGAAGAGGAAAATCTACCAAAAGGCAAATCCAGGAATGACAGAGATGACAGAACTGGCGGACACGGACGTCTGAAGCAGCTGCGGAAGCACGAACTACTGCGAAGATTTCCAGGAAAGCAGGATCATGAGTGAGAGGGAGACCCCAGAAGGAGCGAAGCGGGGTCCAGACAACACGGCATCTCCAGCGCAGCCTCCACCGGCCGGCCTCGACCGCAGGTGCGGCCACGGCACAAACACAGATCCCTCAACTCGGAGCCACGGCGACAGACAGGGGACAAAAGACCAAGAACGGAGCAGAGCATGACAGCACATGAACAGGCAGGATGTCGGCCGAGTGCCAGAGTCCTGAGAAGCCATGAGAGTGGGGTGGGGGCAGACATGACACCAGAAGACAGTGGATGAAAATCTTCCTGGTGACAGGCTCAAGGAGCCCCACAGATGTTAAGCAGAAACACAAAGAACACGGAAACACATCAGAAATGAACTGCTGAAAACCAGCTACAAAGATGAAAATTTAGACGCACACAGAGCAGCAAACAGTCCACTTTCTGCCAAGGACAACGGAGCGAGTCTCTGAGGCCTCCTGGGCACAGAGGTCGGCAGCGCACTCGTCTTCCAGTCTTTTCCTACAGCCCTGGAAGGGGAAGAGCCCTCGCAGCGCGCCGGCCGCCGCGTGCACTCCGCCGGGGAGACGTGCGCCAAGCGGAAGCCACGGCCGACGGCGGCGGACGCTTCACAGAGTGCGGTGTGCTCCGACGGCTTTGAATGGAGGACAGCAGCCTACGACTCCATGATTCCAGGCCCAGGGAAGGGGAATTCCAAAACTACAGATAAAGTGCGAACTTTTTTCACACAAAAAAAAGCCGAGCAAGTTCACCGCCGGCACATCTATACTCAGAAACGTTAAAGATTCTTCCGGACAAAGAGAAATGACAACAAACGAAAGCAGTGTGGGTGCAGAAAACATTACGGAGCACCGGGCCTGGAGGTTCCCGGCAAACGGTACGGAGCACCGGGCCTGGAGGTTCCCGGCAAACGGTACGGAGCACCGGGCCTGGAGGTTCCCGGCAAACGGTACGGAGCACCGGGCCTGGGGGGTTCCCGGCAAACAGGACTTCTTAATTTCTAAGTTCCTCTGGAGGAAAATCAACCGCTGAAAGTAAAGACCCGAGAGTCCCCCGGGAGCGCTGCCGGTCGGGAGGCTCCCCGGGGCCGCACACCCACCTGCCTCAGCTGGAAGAGCATCCGCGAGTGGTCACCGCCGGTGAGCTGGTCCAGGAGGTCGTCCACCATCTTCCTGCTGTAGCTGCCGGCGCCCTTCACGAACTCCTGCAGGCTGCAAGGGCCGTGAGGGGGCCGGTCCCCGGCGCCCGGGCGCCCCAGGAGCGGGCCTGGCCTGCGCACGGCTTCTGGCCCGCGCCTCCCCGGGGGCGCTCGCGGAGCGCTGCCCGCCTCCCACACGGACTTCGGGGCTGGGAGCAGCGGTCTCTGGATGTTCACAGTGGCCCACAGACCAGTGGTTTACAGAAAAGAACCCGAAAAGAAAGGTTAAAAACATTGTAGGGGCGCCTGGGAGGCTCAGTCAAGCATCTGACTCTTGACTTCCCAGTTTGCGACCTCTCGACACCCATCAGGCTCTGAGCCGAGTGCAGAGCCCGCTGGGGACCCTCCCTCCGCTCTCTCACCCTCCCCCACTCACGTGCACGTGCGTGTACACACTCTCTCCCTCAAAATAAACTAAAAAGACAAAAAATAAAACTCAAATCTCGAGATTATTTAAAAAAGCAGCAAGTGAACAGGAGCCTGAAGAACGCAGGGGGAGGGGCGCCGACCCCCCACAGTGAAAATCTGCATGTAACCTCTGACCCCTCAGCCTGAACTACTAAGAGCCTACGACCGACCAGAGGCCTTCCTGAGAACACGGACGTGACCTGAGGAGAACGGATCTCGGACGCAACGTGCACCAAATGCCACACTCTCAACACGAGACCTGCCAGAGGAGAACACGTCGCCAAGAGGATGAGAGAGAGCGCGCTCACGGCGCCGTCCTAGCGCCTGAAGCAGCCGCGGCAACGGGCCGCACGGCCGCTCGCTTCTGCAGGGCAGCCACGGTGGACCTGGGGTTTTGTTTTATTTTAAAACTCTCCGTGTTCACCTGAGAGTGTCGTTTTGATTTTCCAACCCCGTGAACGCTAAAAAATAAATAAACGGAGAACACTGTGAAAGGGGGCAGGGAGCACGGCCCGAGTCCTGGCCTCCGTGCCCGGGCAAAGGCTCAGACGGGCTTCCCGGAGGCAGGAGCCCCCCACGGGGCGAGGAGGGCTGCCGTTCGGACAGGAGACCACAGAGGGTACAGAGGTCTCTCCGGGAGTGTTTCAGGAGAGGCCACCTGCCATGTGACAGGAGCAGGCACGCTGGAACAGAGCGTCTGGGGAGGTGACGTGGGGACGCCTGGGAGGAGCGCCACTCACATGGTCCAGCTTCTCGCTGCCCGGCACCCGGGGCCCGTCTGTATGCCTCAGGGGTGGGTGCCGGGGAAGGGACCACGGTCTGGGAACACCGTGCCCTCGGAACCGTAGGTGACGGCCATCCCTGTAGGGCCGACAGGGCAGTGGGGTAAAGGTGGGGGGGTCACCGCTTGTGACACTGTCCTTGCTCACAACAGATTTCCTCCTTGGTCTCCCACTTCTGCTGCCTTGGGCTCACAAAAATCTGGGCTCGGTACTCACCGTATTAAAGGCTAACTGACTTATTGTTTATTTTTAAAACACGTTCTGGGGGCACCTGGGTGGTTCAGTCGGTTAAGCCTCAGACTTCGACTCCGGTCATGATCTCATGGTTCATGAGTTCGAGCCCCAGGTCAGGCTCTGTGCTGACAGCTCAGAGCCTGGAGCTGCTTCCGGTTCTGTGTCTCCCTCTCTCTCTGCTCCTCCCCCGTTCATGCTTTGTCTCTCTCTCACACAAAAATAAAACATTAAAAAATTTAAAAATAAGAAATAAAAATAAGTAAATAAATAAAACACCTCCTGTATTCTGTTCGGAATTAAACAAAAATCTAGGGGTGCCTGGGTGGCTCAGTTGGTTAAGCATCTGGCTTCAACTCAGGTCATGATCTCGTGGTTCCTGGGTTTGAGCCCTGTGTCGGGCTCTGTGCTGACAGCTAGCTCAGAGCCTGGAGCCTGCTTCAGATTCTGTGTCTCCGTCTCTCTCTCTCTGATCCTCCCCCGCTCACACTCTGTCTCTCAAAAATAAATTTTAAAAAATTTTAAAAAATAAACAGAAATAAAAATACAGAAAGAATCCACATCTCCGAGATGAGCCAAACTTTCCTTTCCTCCTGGACAATGACAAGACTCCACAGGCAGGACCCACTTCCACTTGGCACCCGGAACACAACAGTTCTCCAGACACACAGCGCTGCCTTCGCGATTTTAGTACCACACCCCAGTCATGGGCGGGGACTCAAGCGTGTCCCCAGATTCTTCTGTTGAAGCTCTAACCCCAGTACCTCAGAACATGAGTGTATTTGGAAACAAGGCTTCAGAAGGTGACTAAGGCTGAAGGAGTCTTCAGGGTGGGCCCTAATCCGTTTCAATTAGCGTCTCTAAAGGAAGTGGTGACTGGGACACAGACTCAGAGAGGGACGTGCAGGTGAGGACACAGAGACCAAGGCCGTCTACACACCACGCACAGAGGCCCCCGGAGAAAGCAGCCCTGCCCACACCAGTGTCTCGGACTCCTGGTCCCCAGCACCGCCAGACGAGAAACACCATTGCTTCAGCCACTTGGGCCTGGGAGCTCTGTCTCGGTGGCCCCAGGGGACGAATACAGCCACAAGCCAGACTCCAATGAAACCAGGAAACAGACTCTAAACTTATGCCATCCGTTACACACATACACGTTCTTTTTTAACCGACAGCCTGGCCTGTCACCTTCGTGAAGTGCAGTTGAGTTATCCGAACTTCAAGGTCAACCCACAGCAGACCAGCGGTTTACAGAAAAGAACCCGAGACTCTCTGCTGTGCAGGCCCGCTGGCGGCGGCCTCCGGCAAACCGCCCGCCAGGGCCACGGCCCGTCCCGCACCGCGAGGGAGAGCCGTCCAGCTTCGCCGCCCGCTCACCTCAGCGCGCACTGCACGCCCGTCTCATCCCCGTAGGCAGAATACAGCAGCTCCGACTCATCCGACTTCAAGTCGCCGAACACGGAATTGTGCATGGAAAGCGCAGTGGTGGCGCTGGAGAGGAACGTGACTGAGGGCGGGAGAGGGAGGCCACGAGACATGAGACCCCCGTGCAGCGACGCCCGCCGGGACGCGCTCGGTCCTTCGGGCTGTGCCCCCGCCCACCTCCGCCCGGTGACACGGCTGCTCCCAGCACAGCTCTTCAGGCAGAATCAGCACTTCGGGCTCTGCAGCAGGTGCAGACTCTGGTTTCCGTGCCGCAGGGAGGACATGCATTGCCAAAAGTTTCCTGCTGACGGGGCTCCCGTCCTGCCCCAGACCCTGCTGGGAACCGAGCCCACAGGAGGAGGGGGTGTCAGGGCACCCCTGCTGGTGTCCCCATGTGAATGACGTCAGGGCTCGAGAGGAGCAGTCTCAGATGTGCCCCCCATATTAGACTCCAGCAGCACCACGGTGTGACCATCACGACGCCCCCAGACACAGCCAGCTGTCCCCAAGGACAAGACTCCTGCCTGCTGACACACTCCCAAACCGCAAGCCAGCCTCAGACGTCACTCGGCCACAAACACACGTGCGGCCAGCACGCCAGGCCCTTCCCTCCCGCCTCCACCGCCTCCACCCAGCCCTCCATCTCCCACATTTGTCTACCGTCATTCTCCAGACACCCCGGCGCACCCCCACCCACGGTCGGCACAGGGCGCACCCCCACCCACCAGCATGAGTGGACGGCAGAGGAGGAGGGGGCCCAGTGAAATGTTTGTGCCCCTCACGGGAAAGACCTTCATTTGAGGTCACTGCTAGTTTCAGAGCCAGAATCCAGACACACTGCTAAAAACAGGTGAGCCAGGACCACCGTGGGAAGTCCCTGGGCCACCACACCTCTGCTGACTCCCTGACCCCACGTCCCTACCTGCCCACCCCACACTCACCTTTGCCCCTCCTCTCGTCTTTGAAGCCCAGTGTGGTAAAGCCGGGAAGCAGCTTGCTGGACAGTGAGCTCAAGTCCACTGGGTGGGTCTCCTCCTCTGCAATGGGACCAGGCTGTGAGCAGGAGGCTCGGGGCGCCCCCAGCCCCTGCAGTGGCTCACAGGGGCACGTGGGGAGGGCACGGGAGCTCTCTGCAAGACCAGCTAAAATCAAATTTACAGAAACCACTACAATTCGTGGGCGTCTGGGTGGCTCAGTCAGTTAAGCATTTGACTACTGATTTTGGCTCAGGTCATGATCTCATGGTTTGTGAGCTCTGCACTGACAGTGCAGGGCCTACTTGGGATTCTCTCTCCCTCTCTCTCAAAATAAATAAGCATTAAAAAAAAGAGAAGGAGCCACTATGATTCTCAAACCTTAACTCTGTCTGAGCTACAAGATGATCAACTCAATATACGTTTCAAAGAGACAGACGGATACGCAAAGGCTGCCGCCCTGATGAACAGATGCAGCTGTGCCTCCGTCAGGCTCTTCCTCCGCACGGTGATCACGCGGGCATGCCTCCACACACACGTGGGCACCCCCCCCCACCCCCCCCCGCGCTCTGCGGGTGCTGCGGGATTTCAGCACGCTGGCTCCTCCCGGGGAGCCCCTGCTAAGGCATGCGGGAGTCCTTGTGACGGTATCAGGAGTCAAGCTGTGACCGTGCAGCCCTGTGGGAGCACGGCTCCACACCTGCTCCTGCGCCAGGCCCCTCGGGCAGAGGTTTGAGCAGCACCCCTGCCCCCCTGAACCACTGCCCTCCGTCCTCATGTCACGCAGAGGCTGCGTGCAGGGGGACGGACGGGAGCAGAACACCAGATGGGACTCCTGTCTACTCTGGGCAACTGAGGCCCGCTCTGCAGGGAAAACCGTGATCTCACACAGGCTCCGAAACCCGCAAGCCCCTCGCGCTGCGGAGCCTGCCCCGCCCCGCGTGAGGCCACGCACCGTCGGCGTCCGGCTCGGCCGCGTTGACCACGCTGTAGAGCAGGCTGCCGTCGCTGCTCTTCTTCAGGTAGCCCATCTGCAAGGAAGCACGCCTGAGGGCCGGCCCCGGACGGCCCGCCGCAACACCCATGGAGCCAAGGCGTGGGAGCCTCACGCGGACAAACCCCAAAGGCCACGGGGCAATTGGTGTCTCCGTGGAAAAGACCGCAGAGACCCTCTCGTAGCTCCCTGAACTAGACTTCAGACCTGTGGGCTCTGAAAGGATTCAGGCTGGCTCCGGACCCTTCCCAAGAAGCTACGGCAACAGGAGGCTTTACCCAGAAACCGCCATCTTACAGGATGTCATAACCCGAGCCAAATGGGCTGGTACAGGACCCTGGTCACCAAGTGCCATGCCAGCGGGCACTCGAGGCTCCATCTCTAACACGAGGAACTTACTTCCACTTAAAGAAAAACCATTGAGTCAAAGTACCCTTCCTCTAAAGGCCCCCAAGAAGGTCCAGGAGGGGTACCTCTGCACTTCGGACTGGGGACAGACGAAGGAGGCCTTCGGGCCTGAGCACAGGGTGGAGAAGACAGGAGCCCCGACGCTGACCGTGTCAGCACTGACCACGTAAGTACTAAGTACTGACCATGTGAGAGTGCTGACCACGTAAGTACTGACCATGCGAGCACTGACGGTGTAAGTACTGACCGCGTGAGTTCTGACAAGTGCTGATCATGTAATTACTAAGTACTAACCATGTGAGCGCTGACCATGCGAGCACTGACCTCATAAATACTGACCATGCGAGCGCTGACCGTGTAAATGCACCGAAGGGAACACAAGTCAGGTTCCTTGCTGTGGAATTACAACCCAAAGAGGGAGAAAAGGGAGCAGGCCCAGCACTGGGAGCAGTGGGGGTTCGGGTGTGGACACGTGCCTCTGATGACCACACGCAGGTGAGCACAGCCCTCCCCCTACGAGCTACAGTCTGTCCGGGCTCTCTCCCGGGGCCGGGAGACTCCGGGGCTGAAGCCCGCCATGCAGACCGGCGGGTCCGGCAGAGCAACGCCAGCTGCACGGGGAACTTCCCACTTCCCACCAGGAGGGTTCGAGGTCAGTAAAACTTCAGCCCGACATGCCTCACGTAACCCGGCATCATTCAAACTTCTTCACGGACCACCCGATAGACGCTTTGAAAACGTGCGTCCGAGACGGGGACGTGAGCTCTGCGCGTTCCTCACGTGGGCCGCGCGCGCAGACGAGACCGTGGCTGTACCCGGGCGAGTAAAATGTGTCAGGCCTGACGTCACCGTGGTGGTCACGGTAACGAGCTCACGCAGGAGCCGCACTGTTCCTGCCGGACGTGCTGGTCTACTCTGCTCTGAGCGTGGTGGGGCGGCGCCCACAGGCCAGGCCAGGGGGACCCACAGGCGCCGCGGAGCGTGCGGACGCGTGCACACCGGCAGGAAGTCGGGGCCGCGGCGCAGACGCCTGGCAGGCCCGGCCTCGGTCCGCCGGAGGGCGGTATTCCCACTGAAGGGTGACCTGCCCGCGTGCCCCCACATGGCACACCACTTCTGTGAGGGTCTTGCCCGCGGGGCGCCACCCCGGATACGGGGCCGGGGACAGGACCCAACGCGAGCCCGCGGCGCGCCAGCTCTGCCCAGACGCCCCCGACGCTACCTTGCCCCCTGGGAGGAGCCGGTTGATCCTGTCCCGGGCCTCGTCGGCCGCGTGCTCCACCAAGGCCAGCACGTGCTCCTCCGCCGTGCTGTCGGTCAGGCTGCAGGCGTTTCCTTCCGGCTCAAACGTGCAGCTGCGAAGCAGGAACGCCACCCTGGTCACCGGGAGGCCAGGGCGCGCTGCCCCCACCTCCCCCACGGCCGGTCCCTAATGCTCCTCGGGGTCACTGGGGGCTGGGAGCAGAGACACGAAGCACTCCTCGACCCCGTCCTGTGGCTGTAACTGCAGCAACCCACGACGCTTCCACAGACAGCAAGGGAGGCCCAAACGGCCACCGGAGCTTTCTCGTGTCTCTGCGACACCTCTGGGTCAATCCTAAGAGCACCCCGACAGGAACCTCACTGCTTCCAACGTCATTCAAGGCACCGTGAGAAAAAGAGGCAAGACTCTGTGGCGGGTGGAGACACCAGCAACAAGAGTGAGCTGGGGGCTCAAGGTCCTGAAGTGAAAGGGGCGTCCCGAGCCCTCGGCAGGCGGCCTCAGACCCCACGTGAAGATCTTTATTCAAACAGCCAAGGGCCTCTGGGTGCGGTGACCAAGGGAGGTGGCCTCATCTGTGGAAGGTTCTAGAAACAAATGGATGGACTCCATCCAAGGAGCTGTGGGAGCAAACCCTATCTGGGGACCCCGAGTCTGCAAGAAGGCCCTCCCTCTGGCCCAGGGTGTACGGCAGCAGGAGTTGGGGGATCGGGTGCGATGAGAATCAAGCCACCCCCTCCCAAGTGTGCCACCTGCCCAAGACGGACAGCACAGCCACAACCCCCACACTGGGAGCGCCAAGCCAGGCTGCCAACCAGGCGTCCTGTGCAAGGGGGAACCTCTTCAGAGTGAAGGACCAACACCCACTTCGTGGGAACAGCAGTGGCCAGACAGGCTCCCGTGTCACACCTGGAACAGAGCCTGTGTGAGGCTGGCAGGGGCTGTCCGGCCTGGTGGCCCCAGGTCCGTTCGCGCGACAGAGGCTCTCCTGCAGGACAAGTCCTGGCCGGTCCGGGTGGCCGGCCAGCTGCCTGGGAACACCTGAGACCAGAGGTCTCAGCCTCTGGGGACCGGCTCCTTCGGGCAGGTGGCCAGTCCACAAGCTACTAGGCAGACGGTGGCGCCAGCACAGCCTCAGCCTCGCCCACAGTCCTGAGGGGCGTGACCCCCACGACAGCAGCGCGTCTCCCGTTACCTGATGACTTCTCTACTCGGCCTTTTGGATCTCTTGGCAGTTTCTACTTGCACAGGGGCCACTTCGGGAACAGGCTCCTCGACAGCTGTATCTGCGTTGCCCAAGAGAGCTGCCTGCTGAGAAAAATCCATGTCCTGCATAAACGACACGCTGCGCTTCAAAGCTAACAGCCGCTCCTGGAATCGAAAAGGACAGAGCAGCAGGCCTTTACCTCTGCCTCGCAGCCGAGGTGCCGCTGCGCCGGGCGGGCCGGGGACGGCCGCAGCCTCACCTGGCCGGACGGCAGACCCCCACGGCGCTCCCGCGGGAGGTGGCGGTGGGAGCGCTCGGGGCTGGCGGAGGGGGACAGGCCGATCGGGCACAAGACACTGGTCCTAGAGGCATGACGCATGCAACCTGGCTCATGGGAAGGATCTGGGAAGCCGTTCCGGACGGCCAAGCGTCCCGTCTGGACTCAGTGAGGCAGCCACAGAAAACAAATCGCAGGCTGGCTGCAATCCATCAGACACCCAGACTTAGATCGACAGATCCAGAACTTCCCAGCAACCTTAAAGGAGACGTTCCAGCTGGGGCTGGAGCAGAGAGAGAGAGTGCCTGGAGGGGAGGACGGCCTGGCACATCTACCCTGGAGCAGAGGGGTCCACACCACGGCCAGTGATGGATAGAGGGAAGCATGCCACTCACGGGGGGTGAGGTTTTGTTTAGGCATCAAAACACCGAGGAGAACTCTCGTTTGGGGGGCTCCTCGCGGCCCTGGGCTGCTTACTTTGCTCATCATCTTAAAGCCTGCGTGGAGGATCTTCTTCGCTAACTTGTAGTACACGGTGTCCGGCCTGTTGTAGGTCATCGCGTTGTCACACATCAGTTTGAAATCTGCCTGGAGGGAAAAAAATAGGGTCTGTCAAATTTGAACCACTAAGACAGGAGCAAAAACTGAATCCCTGTCAAGAGGCTAAAACTGAGTGAGAGAGAACTGAATCAGGCTCTTCAGCTTAACAAATGGGTTTTAAAGACTCTCAGGAAAGGTTCACAGTCCTTCCAGGGACAAGCCTGCCAGACCCGGAGCTTGAACTCACGAACCACGAGATCATGACCTGAGCTGAAACCAAGAGTCGGACGCTTAACAGCCTGAGCCACGCAGCTGCCCCAACACGTGCGTGTTCTAAGAACACGGCAGCTCCCGTCTCCAGCTCCCCGGCTCTGGAAGAAGTTGGACGTAAATAGGGGCAAGAAGTGACAGCCAGGTCCACTTAAGTAAAAGTAAGGGATGAGCTGAGAACTGAACACATTCATGGCCTCTCTCTCCAGAATTTTGCCACAGAATTCAACTTTTGGTCTATTGATAATTTCTCTAATAGTTTCAGCAAAAAGGCTTTCCCTAAGAAAGGAGAACCTTGCTGAACACCGTGAATCTTGTCACCCTAACCAAATTACACCTGGCACAGGTGAGTCGGCCACGAGGACGCATAAGGACACCTAAAGCCAGCCGGGCCCCGACCGAGCCCCAGGGCTGGTCCCAAGCCAAGGTCCGCGGGCCGGGCCTCAGGCCCTGAGGCCCCCATCCTTTGCAGGCCTTGATGCAGTCTTGAGGACGTGGCGGAGGGGGGACACTGCTCACCTCCAGGACTGTCACTCAGCCGCAGAGCAAACTGGGGTCCCAGGAGGAAGGTGGAGGCCCGCGGGCTGCCTGCCCAGGCCCCTTTCATGGGGCACCGCCTCTGCAGCTCAGCAAACACCCTCAGTCACGTCACCACAACATGAAAGGTAAACCACAAAGCCTTCCAAATTTAACAGAAACTAAGAAAGAAACCTGATACCCTTTTCTAAATGACATCATTACCAAAGTTGTCACGCACTCACCTTGATCTGCCCTTGGTTTCAGAGCCAACAAGCGATTCCGACCTCACAGTTGTACCAAGAAACAGAGTTCAGAGCTACACACCAGGGAGTCATAGGAATTTATCATTCAAAAAATAAATAAATAAACAAACTCCCAGTTACTACGAAATAAAACTAAGAATTAGAAAAACTATACTTCTAAAAATACTGATTCTGGAGTCAGACCAAATCAGGCACGCTTTTGCTTGACCCCGGCTGTTTCTGTGGCTTCCAGAAAAAGACACCGGTTTCCCCGATGCAATCTTTGGGAGACCTCGGCCCAAATGCTCAGAGCCCCATCGAGACTCACAACCAGAAACAAGCGGACACGGACAGGGTGCCCACTGGACAGGAACACATGGAGAGCCGCACAGGTCATTTCAGGCGCTGAAACCAGGTTACCTTAAATTCTGTGACTGACTTGTATTCGTTGGCCACGATCTTGTCTTTCATCGTACCGAAGTCCATGGGATGCTTGATTATCATCGAGTACCCAGGAGCAATCGCATCCGTGACGGGAAAAGCAAAAAATCCATGAGGGTCTTTTCTGAAAGCAAAACCATTTTTATTTAAAGCAGAAAAACATAAATCTAGATTTCCAAATGACGCAAAACCTTTCGTGATAAAAACGCAAGTCACCAAATTTTGTCTTAAAACTAGAAATAAAATTTATGCTCTTTAGAACTGCAGTAGGTATGTTTGATGGTTAAAAATCCCAAAACTGGGGTGCCTGGGTGGCTCTGTTAAGGATCTGACTTGGGCTCAGGTCATGATCTCATGGTCTGTGAGTTCGAGCCCTGTGTTGGGCTCTGTGCTGACAGCCTGGAGCCTGAAGCCTGCTTTGGATTCTGTGTCTCCCTCTCTCTGTCCCTCCCCCCACTCGCGCTCTGTCTCTATCTCTCAAAAATGAATAAATGTTAGAAAAAAAATTTTTTTAATTCCAAAACTACTATCCTGTCTCCAGCCATGACACCTGCATTGTGGCGACCCTGATGCCCATCCCCCCACCCCGCAGCACCCCCGCCCTGCACGGACTGAGCACAGGGGCTCTCCCCTCTGGCAGCCCACCCCCCACCAGACTGAACACTACCCAGGGAGCTCGAGGGGTCTGCTTCACGGGTTCGGAGGTGAGGGAAGAATACCTCACAAAGGAAGGTACCTCGAATGTTCCCAGCCTCAAGCTTTACCTCTGGAGCTGGCGGAGAAAATGCTCCAATAATTGCTGAATAGGCGTACTCTCGTTCTCAGCTGATTTAAAAATACAAAATAAAGATGAGTCAAAACACTCTGATATCAGGTCACTGGAAACCTCCACTTCACAGCACGTCCTGTTTCACAGTGGTTTAGGCTCCAACAAGAACTGGGCAGACCAGATCCGGTCTTGGTCCCCCAAAAGCTCAGCTGGGCGGGAGGGGCATCCACCACAGCATCAGTCCCCAAAACCCCTTAGAAAGTGCCAACATTCTTAAAGCGACGACAGGGAGCTATCACTTATCAATCTGGGAGAGTCCCCCTGTCCCTACTGGGCCCCGTACATTCCAGACACGGTATGAAGACCAGACACAGAGGCTGGGCTTCACCAGCTATCATTTTACTTGGGAGTCTGGAACCTCTGACCACACCTCTGCTCCCCCTCTCTGTAAAACAGGGGTACAGATGCCACCTCACAGGGGTCCTTGTGAGGACAGCCACTGACTACACCTCTGGGCCCACAGTGTGGAAATGTGGTTTCTGGAAAATGTGCTAAACACAGATGCCGGGATAGGTTCTGTTCTCTAAACTCCAAGAACACGTGTGCTCTTGCCCAGAGCCGTCCTCTGACGGTCACACCCAGCACCCAGACCTCACTCCTGAACGCACTAAGGATCCAGGACTCCTTGGAGAAACGGCTGGTTCCAGGGCTGAAGCAAACAGGAGTGCAGGCCACGTGTGGGCCCCGATAGTGGCCGTGATCAGAGCAGGTGTGGACGTCGGCCCTTCAGGCTATGGAGGGGCAGCACGGCACGCGTGACCTCAATCGAGCAGGCACTTGACTAGGCTCACAGGGACCGGCGACCGCACCGACTCTGTAGGCACGTTCACCTGCGGGATGCTGCTTCACGCCTCCCCACCGTGCGCAGGGGCCCGGGGTCCTCCCTACCTGCTCACCGTGGCGAGGACTTGCACGACCACTGCAGTACGATCCCACCTGCTTCCCCCCACACCACCAGCAGTCAAACCCCAAGTCAAGGAAAGAAACACTTGAAAGCCCCTGAAGAAAGTGACCGCACAGAGCAGAGGGCCCCGAGCGTTCCAGACTCCCTCCTCTGGCCAGGCTGGCACCGCCCCTGTGGTTGCCGACACCCTCAGTAACTGATCCGAGCACTAGTTTCCTTCCATCCGTGATGAGCTCGTGAGTTTTAAAAACAAACAAACAAAAGAAAAGGGACACGGAGCAGGAGTTGCCTAAACCTTGCTCTACAGGTTCAGAGGTGGCAGAAAGACCTCGGGTCCAGCTACACTCGGCATGGTCCTGGAAGAGAAAACGCTGTCCCCTCTTCCCGCGCTGTCCCAAGGCGCCGGGAAGCACGGCGCCAACCACCGTGTCCCCGAGACTGGCTGTCAGCTCCAGGAGGGCCTCCACACATGTCCCTGCACTCGCCTGGCTGCGTCCTGCAGGCTCGCACCGGCCTGTCGGGGGGCGGCTCCACCTCCACCTTCCTGCCGGGGTCGAAGTCATCGGCCTCCCCCTCCGAGTCGCCATGCTCCTTTTCCCGCTTCCGCTTCTTCTCTTCCTGTGAGGCAGAGGCAGGGCGGCGAGAGCAACGCAAGCAGTTTTAAATAGGCCTCCCGGAACTGAGCGGGAACACGAGGCTGAGAGAGCAAAGCGCCCTCCGGACTCGCTTCTCGCTGCAGACGCCCACCCGCCACGACCACCGCCGGGCCAGAAACCCAGCCGCCGGCCTGCCCGCCGGCCTGCCCGCCGGCCTGCCCAGTGCACCCCACCACCGACGGGACGGCCCCCCTCAGGCGCCGCGGCCCGTGCGCGCCACCCCCAGGGGCGGGGGCGCCGGCTGCCACCCGGCTCTACCTTTCTCTTCCTCCTTTCTTCGTCGTCAAGGTGCTTCTCCTTCTCGGATTTCTTCTTCTTCTTCTTCTTCTTTTCTTTATGCCGCTCTCGCTCGTGGTCTGACCTGTCATCATAATAACTGGAGTCGTGCCCAGACCCCGACAGCTCCGTCACTTCACTTCCTCCAACCTTGAGGACCAGCTTCAGGGGCTTCTCCAAGGGCTTGTCCGTGTAATCTGTAGACAGAGGCAGCAGCTTCGTGGTGTGCCTGCCGAGCGCAGAGACACACGCGGCCTAACCTGAAACAGGGACGGGGAGGACGCCGGGTGCCCCGGGAGCAGCTCGTCAGGGAAAGACAGCGCGTCAAACCCCAGGACCGCTAGCCCCCCCCCCCCCCCGCTCGATGCTGCATGACCTCAGGGAGGTAGTTCAAGTCGCTCTGTCAGGAGACCACCATCAAGCAGGGAGGGGAGCCCCGGAGCCTGGTCCCGGGTCCCTAAGGTCCCGGCCTGTGCTCATGCCGCCTGTCCTGCAGCAGACACAGGCCACCAGGCTGCAGGAACGCACAGGCGGGACGCGGGTGCCAAACAGAGGCGAAGTTCTCCAAGACTAGATGAGCCAACCGAGATGCAGGAGGCGGCCCAGACGCCCGACGGCCCTGGACCCCTGGCCCGGAACCCCGCCCGCTATCCCAGAATCCTCGCCCAGGACCCCCGCCCGCGAGCCCGGGCTCTGCCCCCAGGACCAAACCGCGTGCCCAGGGCCCTCGCTCGGGACCCCCGCAGGCGAGCCGGGGATCCTCCCTCGGGGTCCCCGCCCGCGAGCCCGGGAATTTTGCCCGGGACGACCCCCCCCCCCACGCCCGGCGTCAGAAGGCGCGCCCGGCCCTCACCCTCGTAGGACGAGCGCCACTCGGTCTTGTGCTTCTTGTGCTTCTTGCCCATGGCGGCGCGGGGTCGGGGCGCGGGGCTGAGGGCTGCACGCGAGCGCGGCCGGAGCGCGACCCGCTCCCCCCGCGGCCCTGGCTCGCCCCCCGCCTGGCCCCGCGGAGGTCGCCGGGCCGCGCCGGAAGCGGACCCCGCGACCGGAAGTCGGGCCGCCCCGCCCCGCCCCGCCGGCGCCCTGCGCTTCCGGGTCAGAGGGCGGCGCGCCGCGCGCGGCACTTTCAAGCGCGGGCAGGCGGGCGGGCGGCCGGAGGAGCAGCCTGGGCGGCGACGGCGGCGGCGGCGCGGGGCGCGAGGCGGCGGCGGCCTCGCTCCGGCCGGGCCCCTGCTGCTCCAGGCGGCGCCATGGACGAGGCCGTGGGCGACCTGAAGCAGGCGCTGCCCTGCGTGGCCGAGGCGCCGACCGTCCACGTGGAGGTGCACCAGCGGAGCGGCAGGTGAGCCCGGGGAGGAAGGGAGCGTGTGCACGCCGTCCTCGGAGCCGGCGTCTGTCGGACTGTGGGGTCGCCCCTGCTGCTCCCTGAGGTTACCGGACCCCAGCGAAGCCCTGTCGCCGGCCGCTGTGAGAGGGGTGTGGGTGCGGCGCTGTGGGGCGGGCGCCCGGGAGCGTGGGCCTTCCGGGACCTGCCTGCCTGCGAGGGCGAGGCTGGGGCAGGGCCCGGAGGCGAGCTGGTGCGGGGTGGGAGGCGGGGCGGAGGCAGGTATGGTCAGAGCCAGTCGGCCTCCCGGAAGCCTTGAACGCCCGTCTGAAAGTGTCCGAGTTTTCCCAGACGAGTCACAGGCCTGGGGGTTTCGTTAAAGTGCAGACTCGGCGGCACCCCACGGCCGTGGGAGCTTTGCTCCTTCGTTGGTAACGGTGGTGACCCCTGCGAGCGCGCTCTCCGTGCCAGGCATGTGTGCCCGCACTCCTCTTCGGTTCGCGGCAGCCCCGGGGGGGCGGGAGCTGCTGCTGTCGCCCCTTCCTCGGCAGGAGAGCCGGGCCCTGCCCTCCAGCAGCCCCTGCCCCTGCCGCCAAAGCGTGGCTTGGGGCTGATCCCCCGGCTCTTGTCTGCACTGTTGCCGTTTCTGACCCCCAGGCTGGTTCTGTAAAAAGCACTTCTGTTCACAATTCTGCTGTACGCGTAGAGCTGATTCCTGGCTCTTACTTGTTTTCCCAGCACTGCCAAGAAAGAAGACATAAAGCTGAGCGTTAGAAAGCTGCTCAACAGACATAACATTGTGTTTGGCGACTACACGTGGATTGAGTTTGATGATCCTTTTCTGAGCAGAAACGTGCAGTCTGTGTCTATTGTTGACACCGAGCTGAAGGTTAAAGACCCACAGGTAACTGACTCACGTTGCCAAGAAATCGCTAATCCCTAGTAGAAAACGAAGTCAGTGTCACGGTGACACCATGCTGGCTCGTTTGGCGGTCGTGCCATCTTGATCTCAGGTTCACGGGTTTCAAGCCCCTCGGTGGGTGTTGGGTTTACTAAAAAAGAAGAAAGTAGCGGTGTCGGCGTCGCGGGCGCCCGCCTGCTGCCTCGGCGGTCTGCGGTCAGAGACTGGGTCCTGACGTGTTCGTTTGTTGGTGAAGAGCGAGGTGCCGGGAGTGGCGTGGCCCCCGCGTCAGGAAGCTCACGGCGCGGCACGGGGACGAGCTGGGAAAGCAGAACGCGATGCTGTGGGAGGGGGCTGTGCGACAAGGCGCCCGTGCCTGCCCTGCCCCTCCAGTCAGCAGGCGGCTGCGGAGCCCCGCGGGCGCCCACCGCAGGAGGCACGGGGGCTGCGGAGATGAGATGGGCCTGCCGCGGAGAAGGGCTGCAGCCAGTCTGGCCTGCGGGCTGCCTCGCCCGCCACCATCGTGGGAGAGGGTGGGGGCTTTGGGACACTTTCGCCAGTATAGAAACAACCCAGAGTGTTGATGCATCTCCTCTGTGTGCCTGGGTTGGGTCTTATAAAGAATCGATTTGGAAGCATTAGTCTGGCACTAAAATGTTACTTAGAAGGTGGACCTCCCCTTTCTCATACTGACGGTTGTGGCTTTGTCAGTTGTACGCATCATACTAGGTTCTGGGCAGCCTGGAGGAGGCAGAAGGGCTTTCCACGCCACCGAGGAAGGACAGTTAGCGCAGCCTGACCGGAGGGCGTGGGTGCTGGCGATTAGCCACTTTAACCTCATCTTTTCGGATCACCTAGAGGAGTTTGTCTTAACACATAATTATGTGATTTTGTAGAAACGCGTGGGCAGTATTTTATACACATCATTAATAGTAGCTGACAACCTGAAGTATCTTACTTATCTGAAAGTCAGAGGTTGGCTAAGTAAATGATACAGTCACACCAAAAATGACATAGCTGTGAAAAAGAAGTGAGAAAGGCAGTTAGAAAACTGTGTGGTTACACCGGTCAGAGTGGCTAAAATGAACAAATCAAGAGACTACAGATGCTGGCGAGGGTGTGGAGAGACCGGCCCCTCCTGCACTGCTGGTGGCAATGTAAACTGGCGCAGCTGCTCTGGAGAACAGTGTGGAGGCTCCTCAAAATACTATCCATAGAACTTCCTTATGACCCAGCAAGAGCACTGCTGAGGATTTATCCAAGGGATACAGAAGTGCTGAGGCATAGGGGCACATGTACCCCAATGTTCACAGCGGCACTTTCTACAATAGCCAAATCATGGAAAGAGCCTAAATGTCCATCACCTGATAAATGGATCAAGAAGATGTGGTATATATACAATGGAGTACTACATGGCCATGAGGAAGAATGAAATATGGCCATTTGTAGCAAAGTGGATGGACCTCGAGGGTGTCCTGCTAAGCGAAATAAGCCAGGCAGAGAAGGACAGATACCATATGTCTGCATTCATAGGTCTAACAGGAGAGACCTGACAGGGGACCATGGGGAGAGAAAGGGGGAAAGAGAGCGGGGGAGAGAGAGGGACACAGATCAAGGGAGACTGCTGAATACTGAAGACGAACCATGGACTCGAGGGGGAGGGAGGAGGTGATGGTCATGGTGGGGGGCACTTGTGGGGAGAAGCACTGGGTGTTATATAGAAACCAATTTGACAAAAAACTATTTAAAAAAGAAAAGAAAACTGTGTGGTTGAATCCTTTTTTGGTCAAGTACATGTGGCTGCATTATAGACCACTGTGCATGTGAGGTTGGATGGGAGACTTTGACGATCATCATTCTGTATTCGTATGTTTTCAACAAACATGTAACTTTTATGATACAAAGAACCATAAAGTGGTATGTTAGACAAAACGGAAGAGAGAAACATTTTAAGAAGAGTTGATACTGAATCTGAATATAACGGCCTCTTAATCTAAGAACTGGATCCTAACATCCCGTGTATTCAATTTTTATTTCTGGACTTTACATTCTAATCTTAATAGCTAGAATAGGGAAGGGAGTTATTTTCAGTCTGTGTGAGTTTATTTTGGTTTTCCTTCTCCCCTCAGCCCATTGACTTGGGTGCCTGCACGATTGCGCTTCACATCTTCCAGCTGAACGAGGGTGGCCCTAGCAGCGAGACCCTGGAGGAGGAGGCCGAGAACATCACGGCAGCGAGTCACTGGGTCCTGCCCGCAGGTGCGTAGGCATGGGGGGCGGGGCGCGCCGGGACACGACGTCAGAGGTTGGCCCGTGGCCTGCGCTCTCCAGGCCAGTTAGCCAGGGAGATTGTATTCTTCCGTCTCGTTTGTAGGCTTTCGGGGTGTCTTATTTCCTGTGGAGTGGAGAGCGTGCCACAAGGTAAAAGTAGGGCTCTCCACCGGAAGACTGTGTTCCTTCAGGCCGGTCCCTCAGAGACCCCGGTGCTGACTGAGAATCTGGAGGTGATCTTTCCTTCCCAGTTGATCACCTGCTGGGCCCTTCCTTCCTCCTGCCTTCTCCGGGCTTCCATGTGGATTCTGCCTTGGCCCCACCCACATGCTGGCTGGCGTGGAGGGCAGTGGGGCAGGCTCTGTGCTTGGGGCAGAGTGCGGGTCCACAGCAGAGGATTGTGCGTGGTCACGTGACGAGAAAGTAACCCCGCACTCCATTTAATTGTCTGTTGAAAGCTATGTGACTGGCAGCTACTTTGTATCTTTAAAGAAAAATTAAACTTTTAAGAGAAAGTTCAAAAACTTAACTTCTTGGTAAGGAGCCCTTCAGCCTGTTACATGTGGTACAACAGGGAGCGTCCGTGGCTTGGGGCAGACCTCACCGGTCAGTGTAGTGCTTGCTTTCTAAAATTGGGTTTGTGTTTTCCTCTCCCAGCTGAATTCCATGGGCTTTGGGACAGCCTGGTATATGATGTGGAAGTCAAATCTCATGTAAGTTGCTGTGTTATTTTGCAAGAAGGCCCGGTTGTTTGAGGTGGGGTCCGTATTGTACTGCTCCCCAGCGTCTCGGAGCCCCATGCTTTTCAGAACTTTTTGGGTCCCGGCAGCCCGGGTCCGGGTACCTGTCCCGTGGGGGAGGAAGGGGAGGCCGCAGAACGGAAGGACGGCTTTCACTGCATGGTGCTCTCACCCCACTGGGACCGAGGAGGCAGGGCCAAGGGGCAGACAGGGCGGGTGGGCAGGTCCGAGCAAGCGCCGGCTCGTCTGAACCCCCCCTTCAAGGGGAACCCCGCACGCCGTGGGGGACACTAGAAGTCCATTCACACGTCACCCCAGGCTGCGCCACCACGGTCCTGGCCGTTGCCCTGAGGGAATGTGCTGGGGCTCGCCCACTGCTGTGCGGGCCCGGAGGCAGGACCCCACCCAGCACTTGCTGCGTCTCGTCCCGTGGTGGGTCCTCTGTGTTTGTTCTGAGAGGAGCAGCAGCCCGGCTGGCCACGCGCGTTCCGGGTTTCTTCCAAAACGAAGGCCCGTGAGGCGTCGGCTCTTGGCACCGCAGTCTCTGAGCGGAGGTCTGGCGCCGCCCCCGCTCCGTGGGCACGAGCTCCGGCAGCGGCTCTGGGGGAGCCTGCGCCCTGTCCGCACCTTGACCTGCGTCTTCCCTTTCTCCGCCCAGCTCCTCGACTACGTGACGACCGCCTTGCTGTTCGCAGACAAGAACGTCGACAGCAACCTCGTCACCTGGAACCGGGTGGTGCTGCTTCACGGTGAGGGCGGGGGGGGGGGGGCTCTAGCCAGTGACCTGTGTGGGGTCCGCCCCTTCACTTGTCCCGCGGCCTTCGAGGAGTTCAGTTCTGTTTTCTGATGCAGCCAGAGCTGCCCTCGGACGTCCCCTCCCTGAGAAGCCACCCGCTCACGTCACTCCGGGCGTCTGTCACCGGCCCCTCCGCTCAGCAGCGCCTGGGCCTGCCCGTGACCCTGCTCTGTTGTTAGCAAGCTTCCCAAGGAACTGGCTGATTTCCCCGATGACCCTGCGCGGTCCTTAGGACAGAGACTGCCTCACATTTGTGTGGCCTTCCTGGAGCTTCGCTTTGTGACCGTAACCGCCGCGTCCGTGCCTCACCGAAATTCTGTCTGAATCTTCTCGGAGGAGAACGTCTGATTTTTTTCTTGATGTTACTGGTTAGAAAGAAACCGAGAGTGTGCCCAAGTAACAGTGAGGTGGGGATGCGGAGTAATTTGCTTCTCAGCCAGTTAAGATTTGATGCTTCTGTGGAGTCTTAAAAAACTGTCTCTTCTTTTTAATTTATTTTATGTTTTAAATTTTTTAATGTTTTATTTGTTTTTGAGAGAGAGAGAGAGAGACAGTGTGAGCAGGGGAGGGTCAGAGAGAGAGGGAGACACAGAATCAGAAGACAGGCTCCAGGCTCTGAGCTAGCTGTCAGCACAGAGCCTGACGCGGGGCTTGAACCCACGAACCCCGAGATCATGGCCTGAGCCGAAGCTGGATGCTCAACCAACTGAGCCACTCAGGCGCCTTTCTTTTTCTTTTTTTTTTTTTTAAGATTTTATTTGTTTTGAGAGAGTGTGTGCACATAGGGGAAGGGCAGAGAAAGGGGGGGGAGAATCCTCACAAGTCTCCATGCTGTCAGCACAGAACCCAGCTCATGGCTCAACCTCACAAACTGAGCTCAGGCCTGAGCCTGAGTCAAGGTTCAGATGCTTACCTGAGCCACCCCGGCGCCCCCAAAACAGTGCCTTTTAAACAGATATTGTCAGCATATTTGACAAGGTGCCTTAGCGAGTGGGTTTCATAGAAAATGTGTGGGGACAAGGAGGGTGTCAGTAGACACAGAGACCAGGAAGTGTGCTCGCCCTGGACACCGAGGGGACGCACAGGCCGGGGGGCGATGCTGTGCTGGGGGCGTGGAAGCTCAGAGCAGAACCACCTCAGTTGGCTGAGGTCAACCAGGAGAACGAGGCAGGCCCCGGGACGCGTGCTGTTAATACTTGAGCGCACGCGCTGCCAGCGGTGCTCGGGGTCACAGCATTCTGGGCTCGGCTTGATCTGTGTGCTGTGGGTAACGCACCTGCTGTTGTTTTAAGGAATTTGTTACCACGCTGACTTAAAGCCATATCTGCTTGGGTTTTGTCACAGGTCCTCCGGGAACTGGGAAAACATCCCTGTGTAAAGCACTAGCCCAGAAACTGACCATCAGACTTTCAAGCAGGTAACTTTTGGTAGTTCGAGAAAGGGGAGCAGCAGGGCGGGATTCTTTGCTTTCCGTCTGTGACGTAGAAAGTGTTTTTATTTCTTAGTCATCTTCCTGTAATGGTAGATGCCTCTCTTTCAGAGCAAAGTCACTGTGTCCTGAGCATTGTCCCGAGTTAGAGTTTCCGTCTTAAATTTACGGCGCTGCCCCACGGTCAGCATGCGGTGTTTTGGTGGCTGCGCTCTGTGTGCACGAACGCAGTCCGCTCTCAAGGCCGGGCGCTTGCTGCTGTCGCTGGCGTCCACTGTGCTGTCGCCGGAGAGGGGCACGGCCCAGCCAGGGGTGGATCTGGTTGTGTCTCCTTGGTTCTGTGTGTTTGGGGGTTAAGGGGTCATCGCGTTTAGACACCATCTGGCCATTCTTTTCTCAGCGAGGCCCCCTCCCACCCCCAACGTACACAAACACACATTTTCTAGGAACGAGCCCATTTCTTGCCTTGTGAATTGTTTGATATTCTCCCATGGGCCACTGATGTGGCTTTTTTGTCTTTGAGGTTTTTAGAATTTTTCTGTGTTCCATTTTGGGCAGTTTTCTAAGATATCCAGTCTGCTTTTAATTCCATTCAATGGCATTTTCATTTCTGTTCACTTATTTCTCTTTTCTGGGTATTCCACTTGGTTAACTTCGTACTTCTCAATTCTCGCCATGTTGTCCTCTTGTTAAAATGTTTGAGCCGGGGTGTGGTTGCCGTTTCACAGTTTTCCCTACCAAGTCCATCATCACGGTCAGTTCTGGGTCTTTCCGTTGACTCGTGTTTATCCTGGTTTTGGATCCGTTTCTGCTGCTTCCGCCATCAGGTAGATTTGGGTTGAATGCAGACGTTGTTTCTGTTGGGTTTCGTTCTGGTGGCCATTTCAGTTGTGATTTAGTGTAATCCTTTTGAGGTTTGTTCTAAGTTTTGCTAGAGAGAAGTCCAGACTGAATGGTGAAGCGAGGCCCTTCTGGGATCTCGGTTGGGCACCCTGAGTGGTAGCGGGTCCTTTCCACCGTGGCCTTCGGGAACTTGAACTTCCCAGCCTGTGAGCACCAGGAGGCGTGCAGCTCACAGTTCTCCAGCCCATTGGGATTTCCGTTTCACACACGCCCAGGTGTTCAGCAGAGACCCAGAAGGACCCCACGGGGATTCCCGGAGCTTTACCCCTGCGTGCCTGCCTCCCCTCTGGGATCCTGCTCTGCAGCCTACAGCCGCCTCAGGCTCCTTGAACTCTGGCCTCTGTGTCCAGGTCAGCGCAATGGCTGTGCACTTCTTGGTCCCCTCCAGGGTCGTGGTTGGAAGGTGCTATAGGCAGAGAGCCAGAGCACCCATAGGCCTCCTCATTTCCCCTGTGGGGTGACCGCCCCCCACACCTGCCGTCCAGCGGCATTGGCGGGTGCTGTTGTGGTCATTTTGTCTCTTTTGCCGGTTAATTCAGAAGGTTAATCTGATACTTCTTATTCCAGTGTGTATCCTAGGACGAGTACTTTACATTACTTTATTCCTTTTCAGAAACGTCCTGTTTTTACATAGGAAAATTGCTTTTTTTCTTCTACCCTTTATCCTGTGTAAGCAGCTTGGTTTGTGTCTGGACGTAGTGAGATGCTTCTGCGCCTTGCGGACAGAAACACTGGACAGTGAAGATGTTACTTCAGGAAAGAAACTTTCTGCAGCGCGACCATCTGGACAGATGCATTTAGTTCGTGGCTCAGAAATGGCAGGAAAAACCTTAGCGAGCCTTTGCTGCTCACCTGATCAAGATGTTTTAGGATTAATTTTGTTCAGGATTCAACCCCATCTTCATTCCAGTAGGTGGTCTGTCTCTCCCTCTTTGGTAAACAGAATCAGGGGAAAGCCAGTTACAAGGTTTTGAACGTGATTTTTTTCTCACGTGGACTTCTGAAGCCTAGGGGGTGTGGCTCGGCTTCCCTTCTGCCTCAGTCTTGCTGCCTGTTTGAGTCTAGTTAGAACTAAGTGCATCCAGGTGTCTCCTGTGCTCAGAGGATCAGCACTGGATTCCAGTCTTTCGGTATATACTGCGGTCCACGTCAGGGGCCCCGGGCACCCTAGGGCCCTGGGGTCCCCAGGAAGGGAGTTTGTGCACTCATTTGGGTTTATGGAGGGAGGAAAACACGTTCAGCTCCAGCCAGAAAACGTCTGACGTTATATTTGCTGCCACATTACTGCTGACGATGCTTCTTAAGCACAAGATGTCAGTTACAAGTAGATTAAAAGTGAGAGAGGTGTTACTGTTGCTTTGATTCAAATAAAGATTTTTCCAGTTCAAAATGCTTAATTTGCTTCAGCTGGGACCACTGACGGCGTATCATTGGGCTGTGCAGGCTGCTGCACGACCCCTTGTTGGCGGCTGTGGTGACTTAACCAGTGAGCGGGCAGCGGGGGAGGCTGGGTTAGCGAAGCGGAAGCGGTCGCCACTGCAGGTGCTGTAGGAACGGTGTGTACACTGATCGCTGTAACTCTGTTTTATCGTCTCAGGTACCGGTATGGCCAATTAATTGAAATAAACAGCCACAGCCTCTTTTCTAAGTGGTTTTCAGAAGTAAGTATCAGCATCACTTCTACTCGTTGGGATTGTCAACCACGTAGTGGAACAAGTGTCCCGTAGAGTAGACACACACTCCTCCCAGAGTCCAGAGAGAAGTAGGTAACACGTAACGGTCGGGCGGACCCTGCGGTCGGAGGGAAGTCCCAGAGCGAAACGGTAACGTGGGCACAGTGAGGCCAGGGCACCCTCTGCTGGTTGCGTCCAGACTGTCAGGTGGGAGAGACACTCAGCTTTCCGTGAGGAGGCAGCCTTCGTTCAGCAGCCGGCTGTGTCCTCGGCCGAGCAGACTCTCAGGGCTCCGAGCCTTGTTCCTCCGGTTCCTCCATCCGAACCGCGGGGCTCGGCGCGGTGACGGCGTCGGTGCCTCTCAGCACAGGACAGCTCTGCCCGAGCACCTGTGTCGCCAGCTCCCTCCCAGGACAGGGAGCACCGACTGGGGAGCGCTCGGCTTGCCTGCCTGCACCCATGACCCCTGGTGTCCCTGCTCGTGCGCCTGGCAAGCAGCAGGAAGGAGGGGGGGCCGCTGAGGCCCTGTGCCGGGCGAGCCGGGGCTGAGCCGGCGTGGGCACAGGCTCACCGTCCTGACACATGGAACAGGGCAAGGGGGCCACGTGCGTCGGCCTCCTGCGTGGCCCTGGCTCTCCTCGGATTTAGGGATTTCCCCAAGGGGCCGTCAGGAGACGGTGGGCTTTGGGGGCCGCGCGGGGTCAGGACAAGGCTGGGCAGGGACCGCAGGTAGCGTGTCCACAGGCGGCGTGAGTAGCATGAGACAACATTAAAGGAGTGTTTTGGTTCCAGAGCGGCAAGCTGGTAACAAAGATGTTCCAGAAGATTCAGGAGATGATTGATGACAAAGATGCGCTGGTGTTTGTGCTGATTGATGAGGTAGGCACACCTGGATGTCACACCCGTAACCGAAAGAATCCGGCCCCTGGCTGAGCCCGGCGTCCACCAGCACTCCTGGCACGCAGGCTCTCCTCCCCGGAGCCCCACACGTCACGCTCCTGGCACAGCGAGCTCACGCCTGCCCGTTCGCCTGTCCCTGGCTTGCTCGGCTGATGCCACGCGTGGCTGCCCCTGGGGCCGCGTGCAGTCCTTCCTGACCTGTCCCCCCACCCCGCAGGTGGAGAGCCTCACGGCCTCCCGCAGTGCGTGCCGGGCAGGCACCGAGCCTTCCGACGCCATCCGCGTGGTCAACGCCGTCTTGACCCAGATCGACCAGATTAAGAGGTAATGCCGACCGTCTCACGTGAGAAGCCACAGGGGGTCGTGAGGTGGCCGCGTGCCCCTGGACCTTTGTCTGCTCGTCTGACTGGAAGCTCGGCTGCTTCAGTTGGCCCTTTTTCCGCACCTGAGGCCGTGGATTTGCGAAATGCAATGCTTCGGGGTTAGGTGCTTTCACTAAAGCTTTGGAAACATAAGGCAAAACTCAGGTGTGCAGAGAAGCGTGCGGCAGTGAGACTCGGCTGCCCTCACGCGCCAGCACCGCCCAGTGTTCGTGGGCATCGAAGGGCTGGCAGCGGGCAGGCAAGCGGCACCTGCACGCCCTTCCTGGAGCTAGATTTCACGTCTCCCGAGCCCGTGCAGCTTTAGCGAGTGACTCCCCGTCCGCAGCGCTCCGCCGCCCCTCTGCCGCTCGCAGCTCCTGCACGGGTCCCGGGAGTGTCCCCGCACGGAGGCTGCGGGTGGCAGAGCGCTGCGCGGCAGCCAGCTCATCGCGGGTGGGCTCCCGGGGAAGCGGGCTGCTGTCCCAGGCCTCCGCTGCAGGCTTCCTGCCGGGCGGCGCTAAGTTCCTGGGCTGCAGCTGCCGGCGGGCTGCTCGCTTCCATCCCGCTCCCGGCCAGCCGCGTGCACGGCACAGCCCCCCCCCCCCCACCTCCTTCCCCGCCTCTGCTCCTCAGTCTGGTTTCGGCCCCTGCCCCTCCCTCGCCCGAGAGCCGGCTGCTGTCTCTGGCATTTTCTGCACCACCTGACCTCCGGCAACCCTTCGCCTGCCTCCGCTCTCCAGACGGCCTGGTTTCTGCCGCCAGCCTACTTCCCTCTTCTGCTGCTCACCCCTCGCCGGGCCTGCGGGTCCACCTGGACCAAGCGTCAGGCTTGCTCCCTGGGCGCTCGCTCGGCCCTGAAACCCCACCTCCAGGGTTCCCCTTGCACTGATGGCCTCACCATGCAGTGCAGCCACTGCTCGAGCCAGAAGACGGGGCCCCGGTGCCCCTCCTTTCACTGGCAGGTGTCAGCTCAGGAGGGATGGAGACGCATGGCCACTGGTTTCCCTCGAGCCTTCCTGCCCCTTAAGTTCATGCCTCCCATTCAGACCCCTGTAGGCCGGCCTTCCAGGCCTGCCTTTGTGTGGATCTGACTCCTGGGGACAAAGTCTGTTCCCAGACAAGAATCCCAGCCGTGCAATCCCTCCTGGGCTCCTACGACCCGCGCACTCCCTGCCCCTACCCTCGCTGGCTCACCCCTGCTCACCCTGCCACACACCCGTTGCCAGATACCAGGCGAAGCTGGCCCTCCCGGGGGTTCCCGGGCCCCACACCTCCTGCATCCTGTCTGTGTCTACTCGAGCCCCGGGGAGCACTGCAGTGTCCCCTGCACCTGGGCCCAGTGGGCTGGGAAGTGTGCGCCCCGGGATACCTGTGCCTGCTGTCCTGGCCACGGCCAGCGGACCAGACGACGGGGCTCTCGTGTCCTACGGGAGCTAAAGGGGAAAGCAGCCGCCAAGCAGGGTACATAATTCAGCTCCGCAGCGTGTGGGAGTCACAGGGGCTGCCAGGCGAGTGCCCAGGCAGGTCCGCGGTGCCCTCAGGACACTGCGCACGGAGTGAGCTTCGAGGGGTGCTCGCGTGGCTCAGGCGGTTAAGTGTCTGACCTTTGATACCGGCTTAGGCCGTGATCTCCAGGTCATGGGGTCAAGCCCTGCGCTGGGCTCCAAGCTGAGTGTGGAGCCTGTGAGGGATATTCTCTCCCCCTCCCTCCCTCCCTCTCTCCCTCCCTCTCTCTCTCTCTCTGCCTCTGTGTACCTCCCCTACACATACACACTTTCTCTGTCTCTTGAGATAAGTTAGGAAAATGGAAGAAAAAAGAAAACAAAGTGAGAGGCTTTGCCATGCCGCAGTTGAAGGAGGAGAGGGACCAGTGAGGTGGGCGTCTGGGAGAACTTTTCGGAAGACAGGAGCAGCATCTGCTTGGTGCATTGTGTTGGAGCCAGGAGAGCGCAGTGGGAGCTGGGGGCCCGGCAGGCACTCAGTGTGGGGCTCGGGAGGCCGCGCAGGCCGGTGTTGGGACACGGGGTGAAGCGGCCGGGATGCTCGCCGGACGCCGGAACCTTCGCGCACGGAGGGCGTGGTGGGGTCGCCGAGCACCAGCCCCCCGCGCGCTCCTCTGCCTCCAGGCACTGCAACGTGGTGATCCTGACCACTTCCAACATCACGGAGAGGATCGACGTGGCCTTCGTGGACAGGGCTGACATCCGGCAGTACATCGGACCGCCCTCTGCGGCGGCCATCTTCAAAATCTACCTCTCCTGTTTGGAAGAACTGATGAAGGTACTGGGTGTTCTTTCTTCCAGCTGGATTTTTCGTGTGTCCTTAATTTCTTGATGCGGTTTAAAATAGCCAATTCCGACGTGGGATGAGTTACTGGAACATGGCACTCACCATCTTAGGTTGGAAATGACAGTTGGTTTGTCTCGCAGGTTGAGCTGGTAGTTGAAATTACGGCCACCGACTCCATGTTTTTTCTCTTTCGGCACAAAATGATGACCCTGCTGGTGTGATCTGCCAATCCGCCGCGCCGGGAGGGGTGGGGGGGGGGCGCGTGGTGACCTGCCGGACACGCCGGGTGTGCAGGGAGACCTCGCTGGAGGTCACAGTTCACAGGGAGGTCGTCCTAACTGGAAGTCGTCCTCACAGGGACACCCTCCTGACTGCAGGGTGTTGCTCACAGGGACGTCATCCCGTATTCTAGTGACAGCGATGAGCCCAGGCGCCGTGCGCGAGGTAGCGCTCCCACGGGGTCTGGTGTAAATCGCCCAAACCAGGACCTGGGAGCCGGAGGCGCACTGGGCACGGCAGGCCCGGGGCAGGCGGTCTATCTCCCAGGGGGACATTCCGGAACCCCGAGTCTGGGAGGCGTGTGGTGGCCGAGCCGGCCGGCCGGCGATTTACCTGGTGGCAATTGCCTGGCGTGGTAACAGGATGGTAGGGTGGGGTGGACCCCGACGCGGCACCGGGGCGCTGGGCCCCTGATGGCTTCAGCAAGGATTACACAGCGCCTGACAGGGATGGAAGGGCTGGCCTGGCGTGTGCACCCCATCCTGCTTTGCTGTGGCACAGAGAAAGTGGGGGCCCCGTGGAGCTTTGACCCGAGGTCCCAAGGGAGCTCCAGAAAGCGTTGGTGCCGAGAAGTCAGAGTGATGGGCTCCTGCCCGCAGCCACGCTCCCTCTTGTGCCGTGCGCCCGGGAGATGTTCTAGGGATCTGTGTCTGGACGCGCTCACGAGGGAACTGGTTTTGCCAGTTAACCTGTTGACCTTTTTCAGAAGACAAACATGTGGGACGGGGGTTCTTAGCCAGTTTACAGGGAGTTAGGCCATTCCGCTGACGGAGTGGAGATTCGCCAGTGCTGCAGGCTGTCGCGTGCCTGGCCCACTCCGTCAGGGGCCGCAGTTGTCGCGTGCACCGGAGGGGCAGCGGCAGGGACCCCGAGGGAGTGTCACTTAGGTGCGAACACGCCCGCACGAACCCCGTGTCCTCGGTTTACCCGCAGCCTTCACCAGACCCCCCGCGTGTGCGCAGAACACCGTTCGGTCTTCGTCTCTCCTGTTCCTCAGTCAGGTCCGTTCATGTTAGAAGCCGTTAGTAGTGGTCCTGGGTGCCCTGACGGGTACGGCTCTTGGCAGAGCACCTCCCTCACAAGGGAACCGGGTCCAGACCCAGGGTCAGGCTGCGCCAGTCACACAGCAGTGTTCTCGAAAAGTACAAATGAAGGGGCGCCTGGGTGGCTCAGTCGGTTAAGTATCCAACTTCAGCTCAGGGCATGATCTCATGGTTTGTGGGTTCAAGCCTTGGGTCAGGCTCTGTGCTGTCAGCATGGAGCCTGGAACCTCTCTGCCCCTCCCCCGCCCCTGCTCTGTCTGTCTGTCTGTCTCTCTCTCAAATATAAACATTAAAACAACAAACACAAATGGAGACCCTCCTTGAAAGGCAGGCCAGGTCCTGGACTCTGCTTCCCTGGGCTGCGATACGCCTTTGAAACCCAATAGCAGGCTGGCCTCCGCCCCTCGGAGCCCCTCCCTGCCCTGACCCGTAGCAAAGACACGGCTTGATTAAAAGCGCAGAAGAGGCTGGGTCCCTGCTGGTCTCTGAGACCTGTTGTGTCGTCGGTAACGTCACCCGGGTGTGAAGCAGTGTGGACGCGCGCGAGCGAGGGGAGCAGCCCGTCCTGGCGGGACCCTGCTCGTGTTTCTGGGGGGCGAGCCGCTGACCCTGGGGCTGACCGTGCGCACTCCTCCCACGGGCCCTGCGTGATGCCCTGTCTCTGTCTCCAGTGTCAGATCATATACCCTCGCCAGCAGCTGCTGACCCTCCGGGAGCTGGAGATGATCGGCTTCATTGAGAACAACGTGTCCAAGTTGAGCCTCCTTTTGAGCGAAATTTCAAGGTGTGCCTTCCTTTCATTCTTACAACCTAGAGACGTACCTTTGTTGTGGTCACGGGGGGCTGTAGCTGACCGGAGCCGCCTGGGGTAGTGGTTTGGGGTCAAGGACAGGGACGTGAATCCCGAGGCATCTGTCACACGTGCACTGGGAGAGCTCCGAGAACACCCGACCGCCTCCGCCCCGGCTCCTGGGCCAGAGCGCGGAGGTCACTGCCTCCCCGCAGGCACCATCAGAAAACAGAGGGGAGCTATGCTTCTCTCGAAAAAGTCAGATAACCAGATGAAGGTGCTCATGATGGGTCAATGATTTCGTGAATGATACTTGTTAAATTTTTATAAATTGACAAGAAGAAAAAAGCGGAAACTTCTCTTTGAGTAGTAAGGAGAGTAAACAGCAGGGGCCTGTGCTTGGTGCTTCGGGAAGCCCGGGAAAGCGCGCGGCCCAGCCGCCCTGGGCATCAGGAGGGAAGCACCCAGCACCCGAGTGCTGGGGCCCGTGGCTGGCAGCGCGGTCCACCTCCCAGCTGGCTTCGGTGACCAAGGGCCACAGGAAGGGAAGGGAGGGAGATGCAGCGGAGCCTTGGAGGACAGTTAAGATGGGGACAGACTGGAGAACTGGGGAAGGCTGCGGTGCCACGTGCGCAGGGGCCCTCCGGTGGGCTGCACGGCAGGACAGGATCCTTGCTGCGCTGACGTGCTACCTGCCCAGGACAGCCACGCAGGACACGACGGGCATGTGGCCAGCAGCACGGGTCCCTAAGAAACCAGGCTGGTCCCCATCTATTTTTGCATAAGTGTCTAGACTGCCCTCCTCTGCCTCGTCTTGATCAGGTTCAATCTCTCCAAGAGATAATCCAAAAACAATCCCTTCTTCGGGCTATCCCTTGGTTTAAAACCTCCCAAGCCTCATGGCTCCAGGATGAAGTTCAGACTCTGGTCAGATATTTGTTAAATTTTTATAAATTGACAAGAAGAAAAAAGCGGAAACTTCTCTTTGTTTCGACCGGCCCCCCTCAAGGCCCGCTGGAGGGGAGGGGAGGAGGGAAGCTGTCCTGAAACTGTCCCCAAGTGCAGTTCTGTTCACAGGAAGAGCGAGGGTCTCAGTGGCCGCGTCCTGAGAAAACTGCCCTTTCTGGCTCATGCGCTGTACATCCAGGTGAGTCTGCCGAGGCCGCCCTTGGGGATCTGACTTCTCTCCGTGCCTAAGTGACGGGGCTCCCAGGCGGGAGGAGGTGGCTCTGCTCACACAGGCCCTCCCTGGCCCCCTGGATGCTTGCGCCCACCCCCTGCCCTGTGCCGAGGTGGCCCCCTGGCGCCGCGTGCCCCTGCGCTCACACGGGCCCTCCCTGGCCCCCACGGGTGCTTGCGCCCACCTCCCACCCTGTGCCGGCGGTGCCGCCAGCTGCCCCCGAAAGGCAGGTCCGACGACGTGCCGGCGTCTCCTTCCAGGCCCCCACCGTCACCGTCGAGGGCTTCCTTCAGGCCCTGTCTCTGGCAGTGGACAAGCAGTTTGAAGAGAGGAAGAAACTCTCATCTTGCGTCTGATGTGGACCCCCACCCGTAAGCGTGAGCACCGGCGGCAGGGGAGGGCGCGGCCCGGAGGTCTCTGCACGCGGCCCACAAGCCTGAGTTGTGTTCAGAGAAGCTGTTGTATTTAACGTGTTTTTAACACAAATTGACCTGTCGTTTTCACTGTTCTGAAAGATAATTCAAGTTCTGCTGTCTAGGTGTGCTCACTCCATCCTGCCTCTGGATAGTCGGACACAAAATGCTGACAGGTTTTGTTTAAAAAAGGCAATTAATACAGGTTTTAAGAAACAAAAACGACATTGTCCTAAGAATGTAATCCTAGCATTAGAAACATCCCTGTCACTGAAATATGAGGTGGCCTTTGCTTTCTGACCTGAGCTTATTTTATTCAGTGCAAACATTTCAGAGACTAATGAGTAAAAAACAAACAAAAAAAAACCAAACCGCTATTCCTGTGCTGGGAGATGGAGGAAATCCCAGGGGGAGTGGTCGTCACACACAAGGTGCTGTTTGTGAGCGCGGTGCGGGCTGGGGGTCGGTGAGCGGGTGGCGCGGCCCAGCACCGGGACGCACGGGGTCCCGCGCGGCGCCTCGGCGGCGCTCTTCGGGGCTCGAGCGCAGCCGTGCATTGAGCGCGTGCAGCGCTGCCTGGACCCGGGCGGCCCCCAGAGGGTCGTGCTTCGCGCTGATCTGACGCGCGGATCAGCTTCATGTTCGTGTTTGTGCATGGTTTGAAGAACATGTTGGCTTTTGTTACAAAACTTTTTTAAGTATTAAAGCTTATTCCACCAGAATTTCTCATGTTGTCTCTTCACTCTGACGATTTAGATTTTATTAAGACCTCCGCGTGGCTGTGAAGCTTTTAGCCTGTCCATGCTGTGAGGTGTTGGAAGGGGCCGTGAGCGCTTGTGGGATGGCACCAAGAGCCACATCTGGATCCTGGAGCCCTGAAGTGGGGGTAAAAGTGGGGTCTCTGGGCCCGGGGCTCAGGAGAAGAGGGGTGTGTCGTGCTCCAGGGGTGGGGACCCTGAGGCGGCTTCATCTTGTGAGTTTGCTGCTGAGATGCCTGGTGTCCAGGTGCACAGATGGAGGGAAGGAGCCAGGGCCTGGGCTGGGCAGGCAGGGGGCGGGGGCGGGGGGGAAGATAGGGTGAGGGAGACAGCCAGGGGAAAGGGAAGCCCAGAGGGACAGTGGGGACACGCGGGGGTGGGGCCCCAGCTCCAGGCCCTGTGGTCAGAAAACGAGAGACCTAAGGGTGGAGTCCACCGGACCAAGGCCCAGAAGGTGGTTCCGGAGGTTCTGTGCGTGCGTCTGATGCATGCCCGGGCGCCCCTAGCGGGTGGCACTGCCCCGTGCAGTGGGACAGGAGGGTGTGCCAGGGCCCCAGGATGGACCGAGCCGTCAGCGAAGGCCGCCAACCCTGCCGTGTGTCCCTTTTCGGGCTCTGCAGTCCCTTCTCTTCCCCACTGCCGTGCGCCTCCACGTGCATGTCTGTGCCTGGGGCTGCGGCTGAGTGTGGGCTCCTGAGCAGGGGAGGGGGCGAGGGGGCAGGAGTGTCCGCAGCTCCTCGTTTCTCCTCGGGACCTGGTTCGTGGGGCACGTGTAAGGAGGAGACAGGCCATCCAGAGGAGCCTGCTGAAGATGGGTGAGGAGAGGGTCATACGGGGGCCCCGAGACAGGACTCCAGTCCTGGGCTTGTCCCCTGGCACAGGCTGTGTCGGGGCACGTTGTGGGCAGCACCCGAAACCTCCCAGGTGCACATCGCCAGGCATCACCAGACACTGCCCCGGGCTCAGGGCTGTCCTGCCCACCAGGGGGAGACCCGGGAGGGGCAGGTGGATCCGTGTTCCTGTGGAGGGCAGCCCGCTCCTCATTGGTGAAATGGCCTGAGCACTGTCCCCAGAAACCCGCAGGGGCCATGAGATTGATCTGTGAGAGAGCGAGCGCCCTGCAGGCAGGGCAGTGTGCGTGACCACCTTCTGGGCCTCTTCTCTGAGTCCTCCAACTCAGCGTTCACGAGCCCTGGACCGCTGCAGCCATGGACCGGGCCTCGCGCAGGTGTGAGGATCGAGCCGGTCGGGCCACCTCTTTGCCACGTCTGAGAGCGCCCACTAGGTCCCGGTTTCGGCAGGACCAGGTGGAGAACAAGCAGAGGTGGGAAGGACTCACCGCTGCGCCCTTTCCCACCACGTGGTGTTGGTTTTGGTAAACGGTTACGGGGGGTCAGCTGTTAGGGGAGGGTGCCCCCGGCTTGCCCTTCGGGGTGGCTCTCACCACCGGCCAGGGGCCTGATGTTAAGTGTGTTGTTACATTCCTAACACGCACAAGGGAAAGCAGAAGGTTCTGGTGAGCTCTCCCCCACAGCCGCCCGGCCCCCCCGCACACAGGCCCCCCACCCACCCCTTCCTTGGCCGCCATGGCTCCACATGGCCACATTCGTCTTTAGGCCTCCAAGGACCCCTGGGCAGTGGGTTTGCCCATCCCTTGGGTCTTTGTGGGAAATCCAACCCCATGTCCCAGGAAAGCACCTGAAGTCCTGAATCCTCACAGCCCCATCTTTCCCTCCAGCTCCCTCGGTGACACCCTGATGTGTGGCCCTGGTGCTCCCTCTGCAGTTCAGTGTTGGGGATCTGGCGCGTCCCCAGCTGTGCTATTTAGCCCTAGCCCTGGGGCCACTTCTGCAGGCTCAGAAGGTCCAGCGAGTCTGGGGGGTTATATTCGGGACCCATTCGCATAGGTGTCTGTCCCCGGGTCATCCCCTGGGGACACTTGGCCATGGGTCCAGGTGCTGGACCACCGAATTCCCCGCTTTTCTCTGTGTGAGCTGGGCCTCTGAGTGTCCGGAGACTGTCTGGCCCTCACGCTCCTTCCCAGTCATTGGCCGTTGGCCTCGGCTTCTCCTTCCCTTCGTGCAGGATGTTCTCACACCGTGTGACACCCCCAGTGCGACGTCCTCGCATCCGTCATTTCTCTGAGCACTCCACATGCCCCCGTACCCTTCACAGCCTCCTCGGTCCCTGCCGCCTGAGCAACGTCCCCGCCGGGCGGTGGCGGCCCCCACCAGGGCGGAGCCTTCGGATCTCCATGCAGGCCCGGTGGTTTGGACTCTATCAGACAACGGGGCCACTGGAGCAAAGATGGCCTATTGGCGGAGGCCCCTGTCAGGAGAAAGGACTGGCCCCTCGAACCGTTCCAGGGGTCGGTTAAGAGCAGACACGTTTCATGGACGCCGGAGGGAAACTCAAGTGGAGGTGGAGGCCTCCTCTCTCAAGGCACAGCAAGCGGCGGAAGCGCCGTGTTCCCTGGTCCCGCCTGTCCCTGCACCCGACGGGGATCCGGACCCAACTTCCCGCAAGCATGATCTCTACCGCGTGAGGTCTCACTCAGGACCGGAAACCTTCCTCTCAGGTGAGTTACCCTTCACACTGAGACACCTGCTTCCTCTGTGAGTTATTTTTTGACCAAGAGTCCCCTCCTCTACCCCAGGAGTTGTCAGTAACGGACCGCGTTCTCTCCGTAGGTTGTCACTTATGACAGCGGACCTCCTGCCCGCGTCTGAGTGTGTTGGCTTCTGGAACTAATGGACGGGAAGCCTTTGTGGCTGGTGACCCGAGCCGCCAGCTGCCATCGCAAGGCCTTCCCTTCTTCTCTCCCATCCGAGCGATCACGTAAGACTGCAGCACTCTCCGTGACTGTAGTGTCACTTCTGAGCGGAATTCTTCTGTATCTCCTAGTTACCCTCGACAGTGAGACTCCATTGCTTTGGGATCGGATTTACGATTGAGTTCCTCCTGCATCTCCTAAGTTACAGTTTGTGACTGGAGCCCACCCTTCTCTACCATCCTGAGTCCCCAGTTGTAACTGGGACACTTCCTTCCCTGTCAACCTACTGAACGTTTATTTCTGGGAACCTTTTTTTCTCTTTTCCTGAGGGGTCGATTCTGGCTGAACGCCACCTCTCTCGGTTCGACGTGAGTTCTAACCCATGACTGTCCGCACCCCCGGCTAACCCTTTGCGACCAGACACCTTCCTTACTCCGTGACTCCTCAGCTATGCCTGGAAATCCTCATTCTCTGTCGCCTGAATACCACTGCGCACGTGCTGAGTTTGCAGTTGAGGCTGACGAGGCACCTCTCTGCCACACGAGTCACCGCTTATGATGAAGTCCTGTCTTGCTGCCACCCGGGCCGCGCCCGGCGCCGGGCCCCCTTCCGCCCCGCGTGCGCGTCTACAACCGAAGCCTTTCCTCCGCCGTCGCCCGAGTTGTCATTCGTGGCCTGCGGGGCTTCCCGTCCCCACCGGGGTCGTGCCTGTGACCGGGGCCGCATCTGCCTGCGCTGAGTTACTACCTTCCTCCGTCACCTGGGCGGTCAGCTATGACCGGAAACTTCCTCCGTCACGGGACTCACCACTTGGAGCCCTTTGCTGTTGTGCGAATGACGGTTCCTGACTGGAAAGTTCTGACGCCTGTTTCCTGTGCTCTCATGTCTGACGGGAAGTCTCTCCGGCTCCGTCACCTCTGAGGTATAATCTGGGCCTGGAAACACTGCGGATTTGTCGCTGGGAGCCTCTATGTCACCTGAGTTATTTAGGACTGGAAGCATTCTTTCCCTGTCAACACCCAATTATCAGTTTTGACTGGAACCTTTTCCCCCCATTAGCTGAGCTACCGCTCGTCACTGGAGCAGGGTTGCTCTGTCACATGTGCGGTTACTTATGAACAGAGACCGTCTTTCTCTAACCCTCAAGTTTCGTTAACGACCAGAGGGCTCTCTCCACCGACCCACCGCTTACCGCTGCGGCCTTCCTTCCCTTCAGGCGTTTCTCCCAGTTTCTGGGTGCAGTGACCCTCCCGCCCCACAGGCTCCAGGCGGTGGTTCCGCTGTGACCTCAGTCCTCTGGTGTGGACAAGCACTGCACGAGGACCGTCCTTCTCACAGGGTCCAGGACTGGGGACCCCACCTGCACCCCTGTCTGGGGAGAAGCTGGGGTGCTTCTGCCGTTACCTGGGGGCCAGAGACCTTGCCCCCGAAGGACAGGCTGGTCCCACCCTCCGTGCCCGCTCTGCCCGTGGTGACCCTCCTGCCTCCCGCCCCCCTGCAGCCTCCCTCCAACTGCAGGGGGTGGGGCTGGAGGGCACGCGGGCTTTCCGACACGTCAGGGGCTCGGCCCTCAGGGCGACGTGTGGGGGAGCTGAGGTGACCTTCCCTCTCCCAACACTCCCTGGCCCTGGGCCCCACATGTCCTGCAATCCAGGGGGGCACACATGTGCCGACCTGGGCATGGCAGCACGTGACTGTGACAGGGCAAGTCTGGGCCCGGGTGTCCTGTTGGCGGCCACCACCCACCCGGGGCCTGTGGAGCCCCTGAACCCCCTCCGCAGAGCCGTGGAAAGACACAGTGGCAACAACTTTACATTTTGGCTAAATTTTGGCCAAAATTATATTTGGGGTACTTTGAGTTAAATAATGCATTGTTAAAGTTAGTGACATCTGTTTCTTTTTGGAGTTTTCTTTCTTTTTAAATTTTTTTAAGTTTATTTGAGAGACAGAGACAGAGCGCAAGGGGGGGAGGGGCAGAGAGAGAAAGAGAAAGAATCTGAAGCAGGAGCCAGCTGTCAGCACAGAGCCTGATGCGGGGCTCGAACCACAAACCATGAGGTCATGACCTGAGCTGATGTGGATGCTTAACCAACTGAGCCCCCCAGGCGCCCCTGGGTGTGTGTGTGTGTGTGGATACTAGAAAACCTAGTTTTACATATGTCTTGCAGCGCAGGCTCTTGCATGGGCTGGTCCAGACAGAACCATCTGGGTGAGGAGTCCTCGTGCCTTTGATTTACGGACAAAATTTTCAGAGGAAGGAAGTGCAAAGGATTTTGCTAATTTTGTGGTTCTGCCTGGAAAGGCTGGTGGCACCAGCTCACTAAATATAAACATTAGAGTCTCAGGTAGGAAGCTGCCCATCAAGGCGACCCCGGCACACAAGGGGACGGCCATGCGGGCACACGCATCCGAGCAGGCAGGGAAGCGGAGCGCTGCAGCGACACCCCGGGGCCTCCCTGAGAGCCGACCCCACGGCTGGGCGCCGCCCCGGGGCCCTGCATGCACCTCACAGTGGGTGGGGGGAAGGCGGGGGCCCCACCACGAGTCCCCTCCCGACACTCTGGGAAGACGGACATTGGAGAGGCCGCCAGCCCAAGGCCCCGAGGGCTGCCCCGTGGGACGTCCTGTTGGGTCGAGTGTGGGGTAGTGGGGGGGCTGACGGGTCCCAGAGGGCACCCCCGTCACGCTGGCTCACAGGATTGTGCTTGTCAGTTGGTACACCGTGCGAGCCCCACACCACGGGGCCTCCGGGGGTGTCGATGGGTCAGGGCAGACCTGGGCATCAAGAAGCATACTTTTGGGGGCACCTGGGTGGCTCAGTCGGTTAAGCGTCCGACCCTTGATATCAGTTCAGGTCATGATCTCATGGTTAGGAGATCGAGCCCCACATTGGGCTCTGTGCTGACGGCACCGAGCCTGCTGGGACTCCCCTTCTCCTTCTCCCTCTGCCCCTCCCCTGCTTGTGTGTGTGTGTGTGTGTGTGTGTGTGTGTGTGTGCACGCGCGCGCTCTCTCTCCCTCATCCCCACTCACACACACACACATTCTCTCTCTCTCAAACTAAATACATTTTTAAAAAAGTAAAGGAACTCCTGTGTGAGGAGCAGAGGTCTGCCTCTCTGGAGCAGACGTAAGACAGAAACACCGACCGCACGGCACACAGACTCAACTAACCTGCTCCTGACCGTGAACTAGACCCATGGAGTGAGGGGAGCAGGCAGGCCTGACCCCCCGACCTGCTCCCCTTGCAGAGAGGAGAGGCCCCCCCCCCTTACTCCTACAACCGCTCAGGGCCAGGCTCCCCTGCTCGGGGTGGGGGGCAGGTGGCAGTGAGCACGGCCACTGCGCATCGGGACCTGGGGGCCGCCCTGCCAGCCGCCAGCGCGGGGCCTGTGCCGGGGGGCTGGAGGGGTTTGGGCGTGGCTGCATGAGGCCAGGTTGGGGTTCAGGACCAGGGCAGGCCGCCGTGCAGACAGGGGTGGGGGGAGGAGCCCGCGGGCTCTGTCCGGGGGACGCCTTCGCCCGTCAGCGGCACGGGCTTTAGGGACGGCCCGCATCGCCAGCACCACGGTTCCCTGCCCCCCCGCTGCAGCCGCCGTGCCCCTGTGGGCCCAGGAGGGCAGACACTTCACACTCTGTGTAGGGGGGGGATGGGAGAGCGCCCCCCCAAAAGCAGCCCCGACCCTCTGATCCGGCCCAGCCCAGCAATGGTCCTCTGCCCACTCCCCAGGAGCCCCCGAGGCCCCGGGTCAGTGTCCGCCAGCCAGACCCTGGGTGACAGCCGCCGCCAGGCACCATGGGGGGGGGAGGGGATTTCAGGTGGGGAGGGGTCCGCTCCGCGCAGCCCGCTGGCAGAGGCTGGTTCTCCAGAGTTTTGAAGAAGGCGCCCTGGCAGCTCGGGGGGCAGCGCCGCCGTGCCTCCTTCTGTCCCTCCCTCTTGCTCTGATGACGCCGCGTTTGTTCCACGGCCCCTGAGCAAGACGTTGCTTGGTTGTCACTGACTTTGGTCTCTGTCGGGAGCGACACGGCCTGTGTCCTGACTCGCCCCTTGGGTCACGACCACTGCTGGGGCTGAAGGGCGTGTGCTCCTGGGGCCCTTCGTGCTCGTCTCCCCGACGGCTCGGCCATCCCTACCCAGTCTGAACATCAGCGCTCCGTCCTGCAGCCTGGCGCCTCTCGACGAGCGGACGGCCCTCAGTTCACTGCGGCTCCAGTGCCAGCCTCGGCCGTGACACCGCCTGCCTCTCGCTTGTTTAAGAAAGGCTTGCGTACGTCTTCTACTTTCAGTCTCCGCACGGGGTGGGAGGCGGAGGAGCAAGAAAAGGCTGTCCGTGCGTCCCTGCACGCTGGATCACGCGACTGTCCTCTCTGCCTTGGTCCCTTGTCTGCCGGTCTGTCCGGCGCCAGCGCCTCCGTCTCGGCTCCGACAGGGACAGCTCCCCACGTGCTCCTCCCCGCCCCCTCCGTCTGTCTGTCCGGAGCCTCGCGTGTCGCTGCGAATTGTGCAGCAGCTTGCCGGGTCCTGCAGCCAAACCCGACGGGCACTGGCCGGTCCCTGAGGCCACCGTCCTCGCCAGCAGCCCTGGCTCACGCTCTGCCGACGCGGTTGTGCCTGGAAGCCAGGTCCTTGTCGGCGTCTCCGTGAAGTTCTGGAATTGTAGCTATTGCTAGATTTGGACAGGGTTTCATCTGTTGGTTCTGGACACAGAAATGCAGCTGAGTCGGTGTGTTGTGTTTGCTACATCTGATCGTTTCTGATAACACCATGCCTGATGCTCAGCGGCTCGCCAGTTATCCTGGGTTTCTTGTCTTTATTTTTTATTTTGTTCATTTTCCCCTAATTTCTATAATGATACCATTTTTGATGGTTATCTGCTTTTCCTTTTTCCTTCCACGCCTTATCCCTTATCTCTCCATCTCCCTCTCTGTCTCTATCTCTGTCTCTGTCACTATCTCTGTCTCTGTTTTTATCTCCTGTCTCTGTCCATCTCTATCTCCATCTATGTCTGTCTCTGTCTCTGCCTCTATCACTATCTGTCTGTCTCTTTGTCTCTATTTCTATTTGTCTTTGTCTCTGTTTCTCTGTCTCTGCCTCTCTGTCTCCGCCTCTCGGTCTCTATCTCTGTTTCTCAGTCTCAGTCTCTGTCTCTGTCTCTGTTTCTTGGTCTCAGTCTGTCTCTGTCTCTCTCAAGACTGACACCACAGAGGTTACCTCTCCGACCGCGTCGGGAAGACGCGTCGGAAGGCACACTTCCCATTCCTGGAATGTCTTACGGGGAATGTCGTCTGTTTCACTGTTCGGGATTGTAAATTTGCTGAAGGCTTTTGAACAAACCGCTTGTTCTGTCAAGGAAATGCCTTTCTATTCTTAGTCTGCTGAGAACTTTCCATGGATGAACGTTGAATGTTCTCAGATGTTTTTCTCCACAGCGATCACGTGACGTTTGCTCTTGGCTTTGTGAGCGCAGGCTCCAGGAAATCGGAACTCTGCGTGTCTCTTCGCGGCTGCGCACCCACTGCCCAGCACGGGGTCCCGGGTCCCCTGTGCACCCGGCCTCCCCCTCTGGACAGTGGGTCTGTCCCAGAGATCTGACCTCCGGGGGGGCTTGTGGCCCAAGCTGGAGGCGGCGCCACCGGCAGTGGGCGGCCGGAGACCCTGGGCGGCCAAGCAGACTGTCCTCTGCCTCAGCCCTGCTGCCCGGGGCACGTCCCAGAGGGTGGCTGCGCTGGGGTCTCAAACCTGAGAGGCAGCCCTCAGAGACCCCGCCTCAGGCATAAGGCCTTCGGACTTGCCATGAAGCCCCGGGGTTCTTGGGGCAACCGCACCCCAGTCTCACAGCAGCTGACCTCTGCCCCCAAGGGCCGAGTCTCTGTGCAGAGGACACGGGGAGGCCACCACCCGGGGAGGACGCATCTAGGTGAGGGGGGCGGCTTTGTTCTGGTCTCAGCGAGACACACACCTGGCCCCGCGGCCGCCCCCAGACCTGGCCCCACCTCGGGGTCTCTCCACCCACCGGCCCCTCGTGAGGAGTCCCTCGTTCCTTGGGCTCTGGCAAAGCGAGCAGGACCCGAAGCCGTGGTTCCTGGGATGCTCTCCGGTGGCTGGGCCCGGAGGGTCCTCGGGGGAGTGCGCTCGGGGGAGGACGCACGGGGGAGGGCGCATGGGGGAGGGCCCGCGGGGGAGGGTCCATGGGGGAGGGCCCAAGGGGCTGCCCGGAAACTCCTCTCTCTGCGGTTTTGTCCTCAGAGCACCTGCCCGCAGGGTGGGAGTCCCCTGGTGACTGTGATGACCACGGTGCTGCACGTGGATCCACGGAGCCCCACAGCAGCACGGGCGGCCGTCCCTGGGCCCGGAGCCGGGATCTGGCCTTGTGGTCAGCCTGGGGGGACCAGGCTCAGGCGCCGCCCCTTCCTCCGTGCCTGTGCAGTGGCACCAAGGCCTCCCGGGCCTGCCCACGGCCACCGCACCCAGGCTCCAGGTCACCATCAGGACTCCTTGGGGGTGGCCTGGCCACAGGCTGACGTGGGCCATCCTGGTGTCTCCCCTGAGTCAGCCTGCCCGGCCAGCATCCACACCACTGTCTGGCCACTTCCATCTTGGGGATTTGGGGCTGCGGGCCTCGGCAGCTCTTGGTGGAAGATGTCAGTTCTGGCCGATCGCGAGGGTGACTCTGAAGGCAGCTGACTCCCCTTCAGAGGCCCTGGGTGCCCAGAGGGCTCATTCCACCTGTGGAGTCCCCGCCCTGCATCTGACAAGGCCCCTGGGGAGGGAGCGGCACTGAATGCCCAGCAGCGCCCACGGCATGGCCTCAGTCCCTGCCGGCCGGGACACCCAGTGGCAGCACCCGGGCCCCGTGGCCTGTGGGCATTCTGTGCCCCTTGGACCTGGAGCACTTTGGCGTCTGCACATTCATGCGCTTTCCTCAGTTTCCCAGTCCTGCCCACACGGGAGGGGTGGGAAGGGGGGAGGGGGGAGGCTGCTGAGGCCACCGGGCGTGTCTCCTGCAGCTGTTGTGACAAAACAGACGCGTTCTCTCACAGAACTGGGGTTGCTGCTGGCATCGTGGGGCGGCGTGGGCTTGAGGAGGCCCGTCCTCACTCCCAGGCTGCAGGGGCTCTGGTCTCCGTAAGGCCCCTCATGACGGCATTCAGGGCCCACCCCAGCCACACCTGAACTTTTCACCTCAGCCTCAACCCATCACGTCTCGACGGCCTCTTCTTTGCCGTCTGAGGCCACGTTTGCAAGTCCTAGGGGTGAGAACCTGACATCTTGGGGGACAGTATCAGCCCACATGCCCCAAGAGCCGGCAGGCAGTTGGTGCTTGTTTCGGGGATGAATGAAGGAGCCGCCCTCCTGTTTCCATGGAACCCGAGGCCTAGAGTTCCCGCTGCTGCTGAGGTGACCGGGCAGAGGTGACCGGGCAGGAGGCGGGGCAGCAAGAGCACAGAGGACGCAGGAGTGTGTGTGTGAAGCCCAGGGTGAGGCTACCATGGAGGGGGGCACTGCCTCTTGGCCCGCATGATGGGGGGGCTCCTCCGTGCAGTGAGGAGAGTGAGGGCAGCCCCAGGGGGACATTGGGGACGTGGGACGGGCCAGCACGGGCTCCGTGTGGGGCATCGCCCAGGTTTCCTGGACCACGTGCTCCAGCTTGGACACAGGTTTCCTGGAGGGGGTCCTAGGGCTGGGGGTGGTGGGCACCCCATGCCAAGCCGTTCCCCTCCTGAGCCACCTGGTCAGAAGCACAGATCCCTGGGGCCCCAATGTAAAGTGGAGGGCAAGTCAGCGGCCTGCCTGGCTCAGAGGGAGGACTCGCAGCGCAGCTAGAAAGCTCCTGCTCCCAGGGTTGTGTGGGTACTCGGCCCCACAGTCCTGGCCGGGCCCCGGGCGAGGAGCACAGGGGCGCGCGGGCCAGCGCACCAGTCACCGGTGCGGGAGCAGCTGGGGGGCATCTCCCCCGGTCGGTACGATGACTGACAAAGGGCTGTAAGAGTCAGGCCCTTTCAGCGGGGAGTGCGGGGCCCCCTTCAGGCCTCCAACGGGTTTGGGGGGCCCCTCCCCACCTGACATGAGGCCCTGGCTCTGGCCTCTTGCTCCCAGCACTGGGGCCTCTTCTGCGGGTCAGGCTCCACCGCCTTCGCTCTCCCGTTGTTAGGGTAACTGTCTGCCGGTGGACCAACGGGGATCCAAACAGGCTGTAAGGCGGCCGGCAGCACCGCCCCTCCCACAGGCCCTGCTCGGCCCCTCTGAGTCCCGTCAGATGCCGTCACACGCAGAGCAGGCCGCCCACCTCGCCGGGCCACAGGCGTTCAACATAAGCGGGCCAACAGGGCCCTGTGCTCTCTTTCTCCCCCGGGCCCAGTCCAGGGGCGCCCAGAGTCTGTGACCCTGGCCCGTCCCTGCCACCACGCCTCTCACCACCCGCCCCACTCCCAACGCCTCTGCTCACGCTCCTCTGATTCCCAAAGCAGCTGCTTCCGCTGGCGAGCGTCAAGTCCTGCAAATCGTGCTGGTGTCCACGTACAGACTGCTTTCCCCACGCTGTGGCCTCACTCCTCCGCCCCCGGCAGGCAGCCAGCAGCCAGAGCCTACCCTCACTAGCGACTCAACCAGGCTTCGTGGATAAGAGAAAGTCAAGAGGTGACCCCACGATCGTCTGCACCTGGCTCTGAATAAAGCAGGTCTCAGGCAAGCGTAGCCCCGTTTAGCCTGGCCGCAGCCGTGACGGCCACTTGAGAGTCTGCAGCTTCTGGTCCAGCAGGCGTAACTGGATTGTGATTCCGATGTGCCTTTCCTGCCTGACTGCCTGCCAGACTTGGGCGGAGCTCTGGGCCACAGGGGCCCCGGTGGGCATGTGGGCCGGGAGAACCTGTGCAGCACTTGAGGAGTGAGGGCCCCTTGGCCTCCACTGAGGCCCTCACGCTTGGTGGTCATCTCTCTCCCTGAAATCTCCTCAGATTCCTTGAGGGAGATGGAGAGTGCACACAAGGCAGACACGTCTGGACCTGGAGCAGAACCTCAGACCCTGCCCAGGGCAGGGGAATCCATCTGTGCGGAGAACCCACACACTAGCCTCTGGTGCAGACAGCGCCCGCAGGCGCCAGGGCCGCGGGGCACGACGTGCACTCCTGGGCAACCATGCCCACCCAAACAAGAAGAAAAGCTGACCAAACTCACCAGACAGTCTGTAACGTCAGGGAAGGAGTAGAGAGGAAATGCACGGCATGCGGGGTCTCCTGGACGAACTGTCACTGGAGCTCAGCTACGGGTGGACAGATAAGATCCACAGTCCACTCCAGCACCCTCGATAATGGGTGAATATGGGGATGAGGGTGGGGATGGATATGGGGATGGGGGTGAAGACGGAGATGAGGATGAAGATGTAGATGACGATGGAAATGGAGATGAGGATGAAGATGAGAATGAG
>PJEM01010560.1:0-61313 GCA_004023845.1 Helogale parvula | reverse complement strand
AAAGGAGGGGGGAGGGATGAAAGGAGGGGGGGAGGGATGGAAGGAGGAGGGCAGGGATGGAAGGAGGGAAAGGAAGGGGAAGGAAGGGAGAGAGAGACAGAGAGAGAGAGGGAAAGGGAGAAGAAAAGGGAAAAAAAAGAGGAAATAAAATGAAAACAAATGAAATGGAAAAGAAAGACTCCACGCTGTCTCCTAAACATATCTTCTCTCTTGCCCAATTCCCATCCGCAGTCCCGACTCCCCCCGACCATGGAATATAATTTCATGAACTAGGTTGAGCTCCTAGTTAATACAAGAAGCCGTGCCTTAAACACTGCGGTATTTATTCAAGCAAGATAAAGCGGTGTCTCCTCACTGTTAGCTTCCTGTCTTATTCTTGGCATTGGACCTCATGTCTCTTGTCCCAAATTCTATCCTCAGATCTTGATAAATAGCCTCAAGTTGTGCCGTCTGGCCAAGAGGCTAACTATTCATTGTAGGGTCTGTCCCTTTATGGGATTTTGCCCTCATCTCTTTCACAGCGCTTTCACTTAAAATAAAATAACACATAAACAAAAAGCTGTCCAATGTGGTCAATACAGATCCTAACTTGGCCCCACGAAGCAGTTGTTCCCTGTGAATGTATAAAGGGTCACGTCTCTACATGCTCGCCCCTTCCTTTCCACTCATGTTGTTGACTGTGATCTTGCTTCCTCGTGTCTCAGTGGACGCTTGGGTATCCTACGGTTACCAGAGCCCAGCGTGTTCGACTCGATGGGATCCGGTTCCAGGCAGCGAGCTGACACTGTGGAGTCGCGCTTCCTCCCCAGCCTCCCCAGGCACCTGCAACATGAGGGAATCCTAAACCATGGAGCGTATTTTGGAAGCTCATGCATAATGCTTGCAGGGCACTACTGTCAGGAATATTGTAGGAACATTCTTTTTTAACATTAATTTATCTTGAGAGACAGAAACAGAGCATGAGCAGGGGAGGGGCAGAGAGACATGGAGACAGAGAATCTGAAGCAGGCTCCTGGCTCTGGGCTATCAGCACAGAGCCCGACGCGGGGCTCGAACTCACGGACCGCGAGATCATGACTTGAGCCGAGGTCTGCCGCTAAACCCACTGAGCCCCCAGGCGCCCCTGTAGGAACATTCTTGTAGGGGATGTTGTAACACCCCCAGTTTCAGAGAATTCCCTCCTTCACATACCTGTTACCAGAGAGATGTGAGAAAGGCTAATTCAGAAAGAACTTAAAAAAAAAAAAGCTGGCAACAGACATCAGGATTATTACTGAATTAAGCCTCTTTACTCATAATGTAAGAATGAGTGAGTTGTGACACTACCCTCTCACACTCAGAGAATTCTTGTGTTGGTGAATAGTGTTTGCTGAGATTCTCGAAGTCCTACTCCCCACAGAATAACTCACACGTGACAGCTCAGCTTCCCACACAGTTCTGAGCATGTGCAGGAGTGGGTGCCAAAGGCGTTCAATGAGTGTGTACGGAGACACTGATTCAGCCTTTACTCAAAACTATCACTGAAGCCAGAGGCTAGCAGCTTTAATTAACAGTCTAATAAGGAAGCGTGAAGAGTTGAGAGACTATTAATAGAAGTAATTTGATGAACTGAAGCATGTATTCATCTATTGTATCTTCTTCATAAATAAAAAATGGCGAAATTCACTTTCCAGCAATCATCAAACTCAGAGTGGCTCTCCACACATCTGTAACTTATTGTAAACTTTAATTTGCACAGAAATCTAGTTTCTTTGAAAAGTAAAAAATAACTTTCTATAAATACCCAAATGAAAGTTTAAATAATATAAATGTCCCAAGGACCATATTTGTGACTACTTCTTTTAAGAAGCTACATTTGTTAGAAATTTGTCTTTGAAAACTGTGCTTACTCACCTAACGTTACAAACCATTTTGTCATAGAAGGTTGATCTGATCCACCAACCTCATGATAATTAGCTCACCATCTGTGATCTCAGTATTTTTGCAACTTCACCCAAATTTAATAACTTGACCTTAATTGACAGAGAGATAACAAGATAGCACCTCACAATGGCTTTTTCCAAGTCACGGGATTGCAGGACAAAGACTCCAAGCCAGGCAGTTGGACAGTAAGTTTGCGGTTTTAGCCCTGACATTATACCATTTCAAAGTGACAGAGAGAACTATTAATAGTGGAATCAGCAGCACCTGATGTCTAGGAAAGAAAGGAGATAGAATATTCACGAGAGGTTCCAACAGATCAGTTAAAGAAACACTTTGACCTAAATTCAAATTTACGGGGTTGAGGAGTAAATGCAAAACAAGATATTCAAGGCAGGGTGTAGACTCTATTTTTGAGACTAAGAGCTTTCCTTCCGACTGTATAATTTAAATTTATATAATTTAATGTATATCACTTATAAGATTTATTAACACAGTAATATTAGTTCAGTAGTGACCCTGAATTCATTAAAGACTCTGTGTCAACACAATTAAACCATTCACATATCGGGGTTTGGGAGCAGATGTGTCTCCCCCAAAATTGTTGCCATGAACAGAACACATTTTAAATGAGGCTGAGATCACTGTTTTTCCAATCCAGTATAAGCAAAAAGATCCTTCTCCACATAGCTGAAAGTTTTCTACTTTTAGGACCTATATGCTTTCATTCTGAGCCTGTATTTTTTGGAAATGTATTTATTTGTACATTTGTATTTAGGGAAAATCAAGTATTACCAGAAAGTCAGTGATTTAATAAACTCAGAATGACTGCCTGAGGCAGTGGCTTGTGTTCTCATCAGATGTGGTATCTGCAACCCAGCTCCTAGTGTCCAAATCCCCCCAAAATTGCAACATGTGCTTCCAAGAAAAAGAATAAAGTATCTGTCCAGTTACTGGCAATCTTAATAGGGCCAAACAGCTGCCAAAATCATTAGAGGTTGGTGACCCACGTGTGTCTTTTTTTTGAGGGAAACAATCTGTAATTAATTCTGCACTCACCAGCTGGTACCACTCCTGCCCCCTCCCCCAACCCCGCCCCCAAAAAACACACAGGGAGATGAAGTGCAGCATCTGTCACCAGACTTAAAAGAGGGGGAAAAACGGGCATCATTTGCTCAAGCAGTACACATGAAAATTGTGTAAAATGAGTAAAAAGTTTCATATCATTTCAGGGACGTGCAATCCACTCATTGGAGGAATCCTAAACGTAGGAGTTTTCCTTTCCGGATTTCCGTTCATTATAAGGTAATAAGCCGACCTGGCATGCAGCGCGATCACAGGTGACTCACGGAGCAAGTGTTCCCCAGTGTATTCACGGCCCTCGATGTAATGAAAAATAAGGTTATGGCGTGGGGGCTAATATCTAGATCCCTGGTTTTCACCCGGAGGTGATTCTGCTCCCTACGTATTCCAGCAATGTCTGGAATGTTTTTAGTTGTCAAAACCATGGGTGGGGGGAGGGGGCCTGCCTCTAGCACACAGGGTGGAGGCCAGGACAGTGTCCGAAACCAAGAATGATCTGGTCCAAAATGTCACTAGTGCTGAGGCTAGGAAACCCCCATCTAGATAGACGTCTACTTGCTTACGAATCCACCACTTCGATTTGTACAGTGACGCTTCTCAGGAATCAGAACACACCAGTTGGATCAGGAAGTGTGTAGACGTTCACAATCAGCCATGTAATGGCCGGTATCGGAGGCCAGGGGCCCAGAACTCCCTTCTCATGTGGTGCCAACTCCTCAGATGGGAGGCACAAACCATAAAAGGCTACCGCAGAACAGGGCCATCCAAATGCATGAATGAAATTACGAAATGAGGCAGTGGCCCGCCATGGTCCAAGAGCTGTGAAGAGACCATATCTTTCACAAGATTTGGTAAATAGTGTTCATTATTTCATCAATTGGATTATTTCCATTGTAGATTACTAGTGCCTAACACGGGATGACCATTTCAAAGTTGGCAGATGGAAATCATTTAGCTATGCTTTGCTTCCTAATACGTGTATTAAGTAAGGTTATTTGGGGGGCAGTGAAACTCCACTGGAAAACATACCCACGAGAGAAACAGATGAAGGGAGGTACCTCCCATGCACCATCTGCACTCGGTCACAGCTCGGCTAACGGCGCGCTAGGGTAATTTTGACTCCCGCTCCCATCAGGACCCGGAGGGAATCTCTATGCCTGTTATGTGTGGACCCTCTGTCCTCGCACTCTGGACATGCACTAGCTACATCACAGTAGTGATTTTTTTTCCCTTAAGTTTTAAAAATATAAGCCACACAGCAATCATTTTAACTTGAAATCAGAAAAAATAGTCGCTAGGCAAGCTGATTTTAAAAGTCATCTTTATATTTGCAAACACTAATTTTCCATGAAGTACCTGCCTTCATCACACCCTTCAACAAAGCCACTGTATCCACATTCATGTCTCTTTCTCTCCTATATTCTGCTACCACCTCAATCTTGATTTCATCATTTCACTCATATTTGTCCATGTCCTGTCAGCACAACAGCCTTCGTTGGGGTGTTCTAATCTGAGAGCCACAGTTTCCATAGCAAAGGTGTAGCATGTGAGCCAGGTCTTGAATGACGGGGGGAACATGGGTGAGGGTGAAGTTGTCTCAGAAGAAGAGACATAACAGCAGCACAGACGAAGATCCAGAAGCGAGAAAGCACACCAGTGAGCTTGAAATGGTCAGGACCACAGGTAAGCTGTGGGACAGGCAAGGTTCCCGGACCTGGGAGCAGACAGAAGACATGACCCCTCAGCTGGGCTGTTGCCGATGGATTCATGCATGTGGTAGAGACAGGAACCAGGTGACTTCTAAAAGTCCATCCTCAATGAGATTCTTTAACTCTACTGGATGTATCAATGATTTTAACCATGATGAGATCCTTTAACTCTGCTAAATGTATCACTGATTTTAACCATGATGAGATCGTTTAACTCTACTGAATGTATCACTGATTTTAACCACGATGAGATTCCTTAACTCTACTGAATGTAACAATGATTTTAACCACGATGAGATTTTTTAATTCTACTGAATGTTGACGTCAGAAGCGTATGTTGAAAACACAGGCTGTGAGGAGACTTGGGGTAGAGAGCTTGAGTAAGATGGGTAGGCGCTCAGAAGATACTGAGGTCCTGGGACCTGCAGAGTAACGACCACATGGGTACTAAGCAGGGGAACTGGGTAGTGATATGCAGCATGGCGGATGAAGGGGAGATGAAAAATTCAGGGATATCCCAGAAAGCCATCAGCCATGCTCAGGGCGTTCTGGAAGGAAGCTCTGAGGCTGGCAGCGGCAGTCAAAATGTAGCAGAGAAAAAGGATACGGTAGTTTTGTGAGGAGACAAGAGATGGCATTCACGATCTAAATGGATCTGATGGAGGAGAACAAAGACTTGGATCCCACTAGTTCCATTAAGAGAACCAACTCCATTCAACTGATTCAAGAGAAGGAACCAGTTTCATTAGAGAATTGATTTCCCCTTAAGATAAATTATATTGGAGGATCCTGTTCACCAAATGTCTACACCTCTTTCAACGCTCAAACTCCACCTCCTCTGTGAAGACTTCCCTGACTTAGCGCAACCAGACTTGATGGCTGTGCCCTACAACTATCACGGCCCTTGAGACCTCTTCGCATCCCACTAGTCCCCTGACTGAGTCTGCTATATCACACGGTATGTATTTAATCTCATGCTCTGTCCAGATAACTCCTATATGGAAAGGAGTGGGGCCTTTCTTTGCATTCTGTAATGGGTTGAATTCTGTACTGCTTCACCCACCCCAGAAATACATATGCTGATGTCCAAACTCCAGTACCTCTGAATCTGACCTTATTTGGAAACACGGTCATTGCAGATATAATTAGTTAAAACACCAGATTGCAGGCTAAGCACCAGGAGGTAGGGGAGAAGTGTGGTGTAGATAACTTCCTCACCACCCTCAGAAGGACCAGATCCTGCAAACACCTTGATCTTGACCACCCAGCTCCTGAAGTGTGAGACAAGAAATGTCTGCTGTTGAAGCCTCCTAGTCTGATGTGCTTTGTGATGTCAGCCCTAACAAATTGAAACATGTCTGAAAAATGAGATACTAGAATGTTCTTAGGAATTATGGGATCCAGTAAGTAGATTCTTCTGAAATACAATTTTCAATCCATGAGGAAAAGAAGTAACAGATACTCAATGGGATTTACGTACATATTCATTTGTTTATTCATTCTGGAGTCGAACAGGCATATACTTGCCAGAGATTTGTTTTCCGACACACCATCGGATCACAGAAGTCACAGAACTCACTACTTTCTGAATAGGGAAGGATTTGTGTGTCTCCAGACTTGTGGCCCTGTTCTGGACAGGGCCAGAACACATGGAAAAGACAATCTTTTCTAGTATATCACCAGTACTATAGTCTCTGTACTTAGGTTTCTTTTCTTCTTCCCCTGCATGACTGATTTTGCTTCAACATGTGGAAAATAACTGATAACAACTTAGCACCCTTCACACACAATGCTGGATGGATTATACTGGGGAGAGCGGTTGTAAACATCGTAAAGGGACCTTTATATAAATCTGCAACATATTTATGTTGTTTGAGATGAATAGTAATGAAGAACAAAGTATAATACGTGCACAACATCAGAAATATTTTCTGAAATGGACAATGCTCACATTTCCTTTTTTTTCCCCACATTTGGATTCAGTTGACTACCCACAGAAAGGAAAAAAACATTGTATTTACAAAGCAGATCATTAAATATAATTACATTTACAAGCAAAACTACTTAAGGTCCCAAACACCAGGCTCAGAGGCAGACCATGAGACATAAAGGGGACAGTTATCAGTTTGAATAGTGCCATTCGCCACGCGGCTGCACAGAGGTGAGGAAGAAAGCAGCATGCAGACACTTAATACATTTATATTACAGCAAATTAAGTCTGAGAAAGAAAAAGCCAAGAAGCAAGACTCTCCTTCTCTAACAGATACCGTGTTAAACACAGACTTTGTAGATAATTAAACTAAGTTGGATTCCATTTTTAAAGTGTTATGGTTTGCCCTACTTGTCACCTAGCAGAGAATGGCAAAAAAAATCACTCATTAATGACAAGATCTCATCACAGAACTTTCACGCAAGTATCCACAGAGCATCATAGTTTCTGACCAGCAGGCATTGCATGAGACCACTGTGCGTCGTCCATGAAGTCTCCTGAGCTGCTCCCCATCTCACTGATCCGCCCTCTTCCCGAGGGTCACTGGCTCTCGCTGTCTGTCCCCCTCACGCTGGGACAGACAGACCCTGGCTCTCCATCTGCCTCTGTCCCTGTGCTCACCTGCCGCTCTCCACCTGGACTGTAGATCTCACTGTGCCTTGTGCTATTTCCGCCTCCATTTGGCATGACAGGCCACAAATGCCAAGTTCAAGGAAAAAGGGAAGGAAAGAGAGACACTGGAGGGAAGGAATGGAGAGGAGAGAGGGGCGGGAAGTTGGGGGAGAGGAAAGGAGGCGGGGACCGTTATGAGGGAGAGAACACAGGCATGAGGGGGCTTGCCCATCACGAGGAGTAATCTGAGTTCTCTGGGGACCCGCTTAAATGACAGTCCTCTGCCCCTGGACGTCATGTGTCAGGGCACCTACTGGAGCCACCGCGGGGACAAGGGGGCTTAGAGCCACTGTGACAGCTTCGCTCCTGATGACACACGCCCACGGAAGGCATTTATTTATTTTTTTTTAAATAATTTATTGTCAAATTAGTTTCCATATAACACCCAGTGCTTCTCCCCCCAAGTGCCCCCCACCATGACCATCACTACAGAGAGTGTGAAGAGCTTATGGACTTACACCTCTGAGACCGAAGAGATCTTCAATGTATATTATCATGTAATAGAACTGTAAAAACATATCAGATAGTCAATAGATTTTTACCAGCCAATTTTCTCCCTGACAAGTATCAATTTTGTTCCATGTGCCATATTTTTACTAATTCAAGGTATCATGATCAGTAACTCCTCCACATGAGTAGATATTTGCAAAATGTTTTTTATGAGAAATTCAAATCCACAACGTTGACCTAAAAACTAATTTCTAATCTCCAAATAACAAATGATAGTCTGACTATATCTATAAACACATACAAAACGAGGGTTTTTTTCATGTAAAATGATCTGTGTTCTCATTATGCCTGTAATTTCCTATTTTTGCTAATATATACAATTGTCTAGGTAGTTGATTGATAGGCAGGTGATAGTTATGTGTGTACAGAGAGCATATTATAGTTCTGAAAAGGACTTTCACACATATCATTTCATTTGGTTCTCATTAAAGTTGAGGCAGACCCGAAAGATCTCATGATGGACACGGTATAATTGGGACACAGTTATATGATGCTGTTAAATGACTTGCCGCAGATCACAGGGAGGGAGGGTGACAAGGAAGAAAGAAGAGGGGAAGGCAAGAGCAAGGAAGCCAGAGAAAACGAATATGTTAGAAGCTGTATCCTCATTTTGCTCATTTCCTCACTGGCGATATATTTAAAATTCCAGTAAGCCGCTGCCTTGGAAACTGCTGGCCCCAGAGTCACCGTCCCGAGGGCGAGAGGTAGGCTTCCTTTCAGTGTGGCTTTATTAAATCAAAGTCCTCATTCAAACAGATACGGCACAAAAGTGCGCACGTGCTGAACTGTTTAAACCTCGCATCTTCGGTTTGTTTCTATAATGCCAGAAACTTCAGTTCCTTCTTTTCAGGGGAAGAGGTAACAGGAAAGTCATTCCGTAGCCCATTCAGCCCTCCTCATCTTTACATGATGTCCACTTATGAGACCACTTTTGTAAACTCTTAAGAAAACATGTGGATTTTGGGATGAAAGTTGTATTTCTTTTCCCTGATACACGTATATGCACGTGTGCATGTGACATTCTGCTTCTGGCTTATTCAGGTCAAGTCAATCTCATTCTTATTTACATTGTTTGAGTTGGTTTATGAGATCTCTGTAAGTATCCAACTTGCTTATGTTTGCAGTACATTTACACAGACAAGAGAATGACTGAGTACAGTTAAACCCAGAGTTTGGAAGAAAGAGAGAAAGGGAAAGAGGGAGAGTGGAGAGAGGAGAGATTTTGATGCTCTAGAACATCACGAGCTGGTTCTATTTTGATATGGCAGGTTGCACTCCCAGGGGGGAGCTGGCTGCCTTCTATCGTCATCGGTTGTTACAAACTGTTACTGGGCACTGACCTAGAGCCATCTGCTTTGCAAGATTAAACTATGCTGTGCTCACCTGGGTGAAATCTGGACTTCTTGCCCCTGGTAAGATGATCTTGAGGCAGATTTAAGAAACTTATTGGGCTACGATCTCTGGAAAATGCAAAATCATCTAAGCACCACCAAGTCTTCTCTTGTCTTCAACACTTTAAAAACAGCATCTATGGGGCGCCCAGGTGGCTCAGTTGGTTAAGCCTCCGACTTCAGCTCAGGTCAGATCTCACGTTTATGGGTTCAAGCCCCGTGTCGGGCTCTGTGCTGACAGCTAGCTCAGACCCTGGAGCCTGCTTCTGGTTCTGTGTCTCCTTCTCTCTCTGCCCCTCCCCCTCTAATTCACTGTCTCTCTCTGTATCAAAAATAAATAAAACATTAAAAATTTTTTTTTTAAAAAACAGCATCTATTCCATGATGCTTAGGGATATTATTTTTCCTTTTTTTAAGTGTATCAATTTGAGGTCACATCACTGAATTTGTGCCTTTTCTTTGGCCTGATAGAGACTTTTAATTCCACTAAATTATTTTAGATAATTAAAATCATGGACTTTTTTCTAAAGCGTCCTGAATGTTGAGAGTCTCTTTTCTCACTGAGAAATGCCTGCATTGTAATTCCTGATTCTTTAAATCAAGACTTCTCTGAAATAAGTAAGCCAGAACTTTAAAGAACACCTCATATGAGGTTATTTATTATGGAATGTGATTTTGTACATATTTTACATTTCTACCCTTAGGGGTTAACTGTCCCTTTGTTTTGACTTTATCCCTTTTTTCAAGTAGTAATTACTGGTATGGAAAGCAGGTGCAATTGTCTAAGTCACATTATATACGGTAAGTGGAAGCTATAATTTAGGACTAAGCAATGCCTCTCTGTTCACAACACAGAGAAACGCTGTGCACAGGCTCTCTACGGCTCTCCAGGATTTCCCTGGTTGCGGCTGTGAATTTTTCCTGCCTTGCCTGCAAGGGAGAAACACTGAGCAGACTAAAGTTATCACCTCGCCCAGGACACCCAGACATCTCAGGAATACGCTTTTCCCATTGTTGTTGAAATGTCTTTGATAATGAGCTCTCTATATTTTAAGATCATCCTTTCATTTTCTTCAAATTTTTAGAGCCCATATTTGTATTAAAATATGAGGCATTTCTTTGCATTCTCTTCAATTTCTTTCCTAAATGTTCTATAGTTTTCCAAGTATAGATCTTTTACCTCTTTAGTTAGGCTTATTTCTTGCCATTTTACTGTTTTTGGTGCAATTGCAAATGGAAACAGTATGGTGGTTCCTCTAGAAACTAAAAATAAAACTATCCTAAGATTCGGCAATTGCACTACTAGGTATTTGCCCAAAGGATACAAAAATACAGACTCAAACACCCGAATGTTTATAGCAGCATTATCAACAATAGCCAAATTATGGAGAGAGTCCACATGTCCATCAACTGATGAATGGATAAAGAAGATGTGGTGTATGTGTGTACATGTGTTTACGTACACACACAGACACACACACACACTGAAAAGATTTCTCTTTTTGATGGCTGGGTAATATATGTAGAACCATCAAAAAGAATGAAATCTTGTTCTTTGCTATGACGTGGATGGAGCTAAAATGTATTACACTAAGTGAAATAAAACAATCAGAGAAAGACAAATATCAAATGATTTCACTGACATGTGGAATATAAGAAACAGATGAATATATGGGAAGGAGAGGGCAAGAGAGAGGAACAAACCACAAGAGACTCTTAATGAGAGAAAACAAACTATGGGTTGATGGAGAGACATGGGTGGGGGTGGGCTAGATGGGTAATGGGTATTAAGGAGGGCACTTGTGATGAGCCTTGGTTGTTGTATGCAAGGAATGAACCACTGAATTCTACTTCTGAAACCAACATTGCGCTGCATGTTAACTAAAACTTAAGTTTAAAAAATTAAAAGATATATAAAACTAATGAAGCATTCCCTCACATAATCTGACCCCAACCCCTGGTCCAGGGATACGAAGATAACAAAGTAGGTGTAATGATTTCCTACATAAAAGGTAGGACATGCTCTCCAACCATTGCTAGGGTAAACCTTCCCAGGACAAACTTTTCACACTGCTCTTTTTAGACTTTAACCATTCTAGCTTATTTTCTCTGTATAGACTCCAGAGATATACCTCCTCCAAACGAATACACTACCGTAAATGTGAACTCATCCACTTAGGATATTGGATACCAGGTTTCAATACTGATCGCCCATCTGCACTTAGGATGGCGACACGGGGCTCACGATGTTAAGCACTAATCAACTAATACCCACAAACGCTCCGTTGTCAAGACAGGTCATGACTTTCTGAACTTGTGCTTAACGTTAATATTTTTAATCGGCCAACAACACTTAAAATCCTCCCTAATAAAGTCTCCCCTGTTATTCTTAACCCCAGATATCAGCCTGCCAAGATCTTTAAAATGTTGATCCAAATCATCTATTCATTTCCATAACCCAGCCCTCACCTTCTAGGTATACACCATATCTACATATGTATACGTGCATCCCAGGACTTAACAGACTAGCCTCACTTGTGATATACTCAAACTTCAAATGCAAACCCACGAGCCCAGCAAGAGTAGAATGGACAAATACATTCTGATAGACTCAGAAGAAGAAACATCCAGCAATGAAACTGAATAACCTATATCTCGTGCCACAAATATTCAGAGATTCCATTCACACAAAGTTCACAATCCGTAGGAACAAAACTCCAACCCCGAGGGTTCAGGGATGCAAAGATAATAACACTATACAGAAAAGCAAAAGAAACAAATACTACAAAGACAGTGACTAGTGGAGTGGCCTACAGTGGTTTCTTTCTGGATACATATGTTTACCTTATAATTTGTTAAAGTGAGTGTTTATGTCATATGCATTTTTCTCTATTGAGTGTCATGTCAATAAAAAAGGCTAAACTCAAGAGAATTAATAAGAATGACTGTCCTTCTACAACCTATAAAATTCTAAATCAAAAATAGTTTGCGTGGGGGAGTGTGTCGAACAAGATCTGACTACTGTGTTAGCGCTTTTCTCTTCTCGTTCACTTCCTACCGTATCTCGTGGTAGTTTTCTTCAGAGGCCATTTTCTGTCGTGACAGGAACAGGTCTGCAGTAGGACAATGTAAAAGAGAGAGAAAAGTGGGGAGAGAGGGGAGAAGGATGGACAGATAGGCAGACAGACAGATATATAAACAGATGGATAGATGGATACAGACTCAATAATGGAAGAAAAGTCCTGACCACATTTGACTGGATCAGTTCTTAACCCTGATAAATCACCACAGCAACAGAATACTAGGAGGCCGATGAACCTAAGCTAAATCATGGTCCACTTCCAAAGTCTGATCTGGTTCAATTTCACCTGAACCATTTGGGTGCTAAGTAATAGGGAAAACAGTAAAATGAATGGTGATGGATAGACATTCAGACGCACACCACATACATAATCATCTTAATCACACATATCCATCCTTACAGACACTGTTACGAAGGGATATTCACCAAGCTGGGAAAAGTATGTTCCCACAGAGTAGTGGGAATGCGAACTTTTTCGCTTCCTCTTTTGGTTTATGTGTACTTTGCAACGTTTCTATGACAATCGGTATTCCATGTCCAGTGTGTGAGTGCAGCTTCCACTCGTGAAGTCCCTTCAGGCCGTACTTGTATCTTGCTGGTCTTGAAAATCACCTGGGATCCCGTTTCAGTCTTCTGTTCCTCAAGGATTTGGCCTTAATCAATCCTCTACTTAGATTTCTTCTGATCACCGTCGCCCCTCTTTGGCTACTCTTTCAACTATGTCTCATTAAAGTTGATCTTTGACTGCCCAAGACGGACACTGCTCAATGAAATACATTTCCCCTAAAGGCAACTTGGCTCAGTTAACCTCGCTCACCTCACCCAGAGTCTCCTGTCCGCAGAGGTGGGTCACGGCCGATCAAGGCCATGATGCCTTCTGTCAAATCCAAAAAAGGTGGTAGAATTCCTTGTTAAAAATTAACTAACCTCCAGCCTCTGGAGTGGCTTCAGCAAGATGATGGAATGAGAATCCCCGTCTCTGGTTCTCCCACAGATACACTGACTTGACATAAATAATAAATAGACTGAAATGCCCCAAAGAAGGTACTGTAGCCCAGGCAGGCCCCATGCCAAGAATAGCTGCATTGAAATGAGTAAGAAAAGCCTTTGCTCTCTACCCACACTTGCCCTGCCCCCAAGCTGGCAGAGCCCCTCAGGACTGAGATAAAATTCCCAACCCATACCTTCTACCTCAGGAAGGAAAATGAAGAGAGGAACATGCATGCAGCATCCCAGCTTCGGAGGAGGCTGCCGGGGGCACTAGTTTCTGCCTAGTTTCCAGGGTGTGGACAGAATCAGCACGCTCTGGGTTCTGGGGGTGTTGACAGAATCATCATGCTCTGGGTTCTGGGGTATGGACAGAACCAACATGCTCTGGGTGCCTGGGCGCCACTGAGAATGGAGGAGAGCCCGCTGACTTCATCCAGCACTGGAGAGCCTGCCCACCGCAGACAGCAGAGAAAGGGACAGGCCACAGACTCCTGAGAAAGAAACTGGTAATCTTCTCTAACTGGAAGATCACACAGAGATGAACCCCACAAATTCTGGGTGACTCCCAGAGTCTCTAGCTAGGTTGATTGGTAAAGGTTTGCCCCTGTACCTAGGCAGACTATGAAGAGAAGGAGAGGAGGCTGTTTTTTCATAATCCCAACTCAGGAAAAAAGGAAGGCAGGGAAGGAGGGCGGGAGGAAGGAAGGGGGAAAAAAGAAAAACATGACACAATCAAAGGAAAACTAAGTCTACAAAATCAGTCTTAAAGAAATGAAAATCAATGAAATATCTGACAACAAATGCAGAATAGCCCCATTAAATAAGACATTAAAAGGAAATCAATATGTTTATATGGGATTTCTAGAAGAAAGACAAAGAAAAAAAAAGAATTTCTTTGAAGAAATACTGGCTAACAATGCTCCATGGCTAAGGAAGGAAGCGAACGTCATATTTAAGAAGCTCAGTATATTCCTACTCGGATGAACCCAAAGACCCACATTGACACACAAGGATCAAACTGTCAAAAGTCAAAGACAAAACGAGAATCCTGAAAATAGTAGAAGAAAAGTGACCCTTCATGTACTAGGGAGCGTTCACAATGTGATCGGCAGATTTCCCCAGATAAATCTTGCAGGTCTGAAAGGAGCAGGATAATACATTCAAAGTACTAAGAGAAAAAAAAAACTTGCCAATTAAGAATATACCCGGGCTCAGTCGGTTAAGCATCCAATGCTTGATTTCATTTCGCATCATGATCTCACAGTTCAGGAGATCGAGCCCTGCATGGGGCTCTGCACTATCCTGGATCCTGCTTGGGACTCTCTTTCCTGCTCTCTCTGCCCCGCTCAAAATAAATTTAAATAGAAAATTTAAAAAGAATATACCCAACTAAACTATCCTGCAAATAGGAAAGAGAAATAGACTTTTCCAGAGAAGCAGAAGCTGAAAGACACACTACCGTGAGAACTGCAATACAGGAAATGCCACGGAGTCCTTCAAGCTGAAGGGAGAAACGCTCACATGAAAAAGCAAGCATGCAAAGATACGAAACTCTCTGGTGAAGGCAAGTATGTACTCAAACACACATCCTATAATGCTGTAATGACGGTGTTTAAATCACTCTTAATTATCGTATAAAATTCAAAAGACCAAAACAGAACTAACTATAAAGTTATGTTGATGGATATACAGTATAAAAATGCAATTTGTGACATCAAGAGCATAAAATGGGGGTGTTTGTGTAAAGGATAAACGTTTTCTATAAAGTTGTTATCAGCTTGAAATAGATCTTTATATGATTTTTTTAACCCTCATATAGTCGACATGCAGTGTTACGTTAGTTTCAGGTCTACAGTACGCAGCACTTCCGGACGTCAGATGGTGCTCATCACAAGTGCGCCCCTTAATCCCCATCCTCTGATTCCTCCATCGCCCGGCTCATCTTCTCTCTGGTAACTATCAGCATGTTCTCTGTAGTTAAGAGTCTTTCTTGGTTTGCCTTTCTCTCTCTCTCTCTCTAAATTTTTTCAGTTTATTTATTGAGACAGAGAAAGAAAGAGAGAGAGAGAGAGAGAGAGAGCAAGGGAGGGGCAGAGAGAGAATCCCAAGTAGGCTCTGCTCTGTCAGCACAGAGCCCAGTGAGGGGCTCGAACCCACAAACCATGAGACTGTGACCTGAGCCAAAATCAAGAGTCAGATATTTATCCAACTGAGTCACCCAGACACCTCCCTCTCTCTTTTTTTTCCATTGCTCATTTGTTTTGTTTCTTAATTTCTACATTTGAGTGAAATTATATGGTATTTCTCTTTCTTTAATTAACTTGTTTTGCTTAGCACTGTACTCTCTGGATGCCCTTGCAAAGGGCAAGATTTCATTCTTTTTACAGCTGGACAACATTCTACCTCTTCCTTATCCATTCTTCTATTAATGTTCACCTGGGCTGCTTCCATATTTAGCTATTGTAAATAATGTCACAATAAACATAGGGGTGAATGTATCCTTTTGAATTGGGGTTTTTTATTTTTTGGGGGTTGGGGGTAAAAACTTCTTCTGTTGTTGATTTCTAGTTTCCTAGCATTGTGGTCAGAAAAGATGTATATGACTTCAATCTTTTTTGAATTTGTTGAGGCTTGTTTTGTGGCCTAATATGTGATTTACTCTGGAGAATGTTCCATGTGCATTTGGGGAAAAAAAAGTGCATTCTGCTGTTTTAGGATGGAATAGATCTGCTGAATCCATCTGGGCCAGTGTGTTCATCCAAAGCCACTGTTTCCTTGCTGATTTTCTGTTTGGATGGGCTTTCCACTGATGTACTTGATCTGTTAAACTTTCCTACTATTGTTGTGTTACTATCAAATCAGTTCCTTAATGTCTGTTATTAATTGTTTCATGTATTTGGGAGTTCCCATGTTGGATACAAAAATATTTACAATTGTTATTTCCTGTTGGATTGTCCCCTTTCTCATTACATAGTGCCCATCTTTGTCTCTTGTGCTGTCTTTGTTCTAAAGTCTATTTTATCTGATTCAGTATTGCTACGGTTTTGATATCCATCTGCATGGTAAATGTTTCTCCATCCCTCACTTTCAATCTGGAGATGTGTTTCGGTCTGCAATTAGTCTCTTGTAGGCAGCATATGGATAGGTCTTTTTTTTATCCTCTCTGTCACCCATGTCTTTTGATTGGAGCACGTAGTCCGTTTCTGCTCAAAGCCACTCTCGGTAGATACATATTGCCACTTTGTTACTTGCTTTGTGGTTGTTTTTGCAGTTTTTCTCTGATCCTTTCTTCTCTTGGTGTCTTTCATGGTTGGCTGGTTCTCTTCAGTGATGTACTTGGGTTCCTTTCTCTTTATTCTTTGTATATTAGTGACTTTTCATTTTTGATTGGTGGCTTTTTTTTTTAACCACGAGGATTGTGAATGACATCTTCCATAGTGTCTGTAAGTGGACGGTTGCTTAAGTTCACACACATCCTTTACTCCCCAACATTTTAGGTATATGGCATTATACTTTATATCCTTTTATCTTGTGAATCCCTTACCTTTTTTCTTATAGAAATACTGATTTTTCATGCTTTTGTGTTTTCTAGTTTTTGTACTCTCACAGTCTTTCCTTTCCACTCAGGATCTCTCCTTTATTGCTTTTTACAGGGCTGGGTTTGTGGTCAGGAACTCCTTTAATTTTTGTTTGGGAAACTCCTTATCTCTCCTTTTTCTAAGACTTTATTTTTAAGTAATTGTTACACTCAGTGTGGGGCTCAAACTCCCAACCCCAAAATCACGAGTCTTATTCTCTACCAACTGAGCCAGGCAGGTGCCTATCTCTCCTTCTATTCTGAATGACAGCTAGCTAGAGTATTCTTGACTGCAATGTTTCCCTTTCACACCTTGAATGTATCATGCTACTCCCTTCTGTCCTGCAAAGTTTCTGCTGAAAAACCCACCGAGAGCCTTATGGGGACTTCCTGGTATGTAACTGCCTTTTCTCTTGCTGCTTTCAATTTTTTTATTTATCACTACTCTTTTACCATGTTGATTACTATGTGTCTTTATGGAAACACCCATGGGTTGACTTTGTTTTGAGAAAGAGAGAGAGAGAATGCACAACCAAGTGGAGGAGGGGCAAAGGAAGAAGAAAGAGAGAATCTTAAGCAGGCTCCATGTCCTACTTGGAGCCCAACAAGGGGCTCAATCTCAAGACTGTGAAATCATGATCTGAGCTGAACTGAAGAGTCAGGCACTTAACCGACTGAGCCACCCAGGCACCCCCTCCTTGGGTTGATGTTTAAGGGATCTCTGTGCCTTCGGGACCTGGATATCTATTTCTTTCTCTGGGTTAAGGAAGTGTTCTGCTATTATTTATTGAAATAAATTTTTCACCCCATTTTCTCTCTCTTATCCTTCTGAGATCCCTCTAGTGCAAATGTGATTTCACTTGATGAAGTCACGGAGTTCCCTAAGACTATTCTCATTTTGCACAATTCTTTTTCCTCTCATTTGTTCAGCTTGATTACCTTCCATTATTCTGACTTCTAGTTCATTACTTTGTTCCTCTGCTTCTTATAGCCTCCAATTTATTCCAGCAAGTGTATTTTTAATTTCATTTATTGTGTTCTTCATCTCTGATTGGTTCTTTTTTATCTAACTATAAGACATCTTATGTAATCCCCATGGAAACCACAAAGAAAAAAAACAACAGAAGATCTACAAAAGAAAATAAGGAAGCTAAGTATGTCACCACAAAAGATCAACAAAGCATACAGGAAGGCAGCAAGGAAGGAAAAGGAGAACAAACTAACTATAAGATAAACAGGGAACAATGAACAAACTGTCAATAATAAGTCCTTCCCAGTCGATAGTTACTTAATAGATAAATGGTTTAAACTCTCCCAACAGAAAACATAAAGTAATTGAACGGACTTAAAACGAAAGGGACTCACTTTAGATGTAAGGACACACATAGGCTGAAGGTGAAAAGATAAGAAAAGATATCCCCTCTAAATAGTCACCAAAAGAGAGCAGATAGAGATAGACTTATAGCAGATTAAATACATGTGAAGTCAAACACTGTCAAAAAAAAAAAAAAACGAAGAAGACATTATATGACGACAAAAGGGTCAATGCACCAGGAATACTAACAATTACACATATACGTAAACCTCACATCAGAGCACCCAAATACTTGAAAAACTACCATAATCTAAAGCAGAAATAGATCATAACATGAAAGCAGTAGGAGATTTCAATACCTCATGTGATGGTTCATTGTATATGTTCATTTGGGTGAGCCATGGGGTTCCCAGATTAAACACGGCTTCCGGTCCTGTCTGTGACAGTGTTTCCAGATAAGACCAGATTTTAACTGGTGGACTTAGAAAGCAGACTGCCCTACCCAGTGCAGCTGGGCATTTTCCAGTCCACTGAGGTCCTGATGAAAACAAAAGGCAGAAGACAGAGGAATCTGTCCCTTTATCCACGCCTCACCGAGCTGAAACATCTCATTTCATCTTCTGCCCTAGAGTAGGATTTATACCATGGGTTCTCTTGGTTCTCAGGCAATGGGACGCAGAACGAATTACATCAGGAGCTCTCTTCCCTGGGTCCATGGCTTACAGGAAGCATCCCATGGGAATTCTCAGCCTCTATAATCACATGATCCAATTCCTGACCAAAATAAATGTCCTTCTCTTTCCTTACCCCTGACTAACACACCTTGTTTTCAATAATGACTCCAACAGCCAGATGGAAGATCAATAAGCAAAGAGAGGACTTGAACTCTACCGACCATCTCATTCTAGCAGACACACACAAAACACTCCACCCAACAACAGCAGAACACACACTGTTCTCAAGTGTACAAGGGACGTTCTCCACGGTAGATGACATACGAGGACATATTAGGCCACAAAACAAGTCTTAAAATTTTAAGAATATCGAAAAAGTTAAGAACATGGGTATGCAATCACACCAGGCATCTTTTTTGACCACAACAGAATGAAACTAAGTGTCAGGAACAGGAGAATAAACTGGAGCATTCGTAGATATGTGGAAAAAACACACCCCTATAATACAATGAGTCTAAGAAACCATCTCAAAGAAAATTAGAAAATATCTTGAGACAAATAAAAATGAGAACATAACACAGCAAATGTATGAGACACAGGAAATCAGTAGCAAGAAGAAAGTTTAGAGCAGTAAATGCCAATATTCAAAAGGAAGAAAGATCTGAAATTAATAACCTAACTTCACACATGAAGGAACTAGAAAAGAAACTGAGCCCAAAATTAGAGGGAAGAACATAATAAAGATTGGATCAGAAATAAATAAAATGGCGAGTAGAAAAAAATAACTATGAATGAAACTAAGAAGTGGGCTTTGAAAAGATCGACAAAACTGAGAACTAAAAGATAAATGAGAAGACTCAAATAAATCAGGAATGAAGAAGAGACAGGACAACCGAGGTCAACGAAATAAAAAGGTTTATAAGAGAACAGTATGAACAACTGTATGCCAACATCGGATAACCTAGTAGAAATGGATACATTCCTAAAATACACCAAATACACCAAATACAGCAAAATATACCAAGAATACATTAAAAATCTGAGTTGAACTCTACCCAGTAAGGAGATCTAATTAATAATCATAACCTCCAAAAAAGAAAGGCCCAGAACCAGATGGTGTCCCTGGAGAATTCTATCAAACAGTTAAAGAAGAATTAATACTAATCCTTCTAAAATTCTTCCAAGAAGCTGTAGAAGAAACACTTCCAATCTCATTTAATGATGTTAGTATTACCGTGATACCAAGCCAAAGACACCACATGAAAAGAAAACTACAGACCAATATCCATGGTAAATATTGATGAAAAGTCCTTAACAAAACACTAGCAAAGTAAATTCAAAGCACATTAAAATCAATATATACCATGACCAGGTGAGATTTGCTCCTGAGAAGCAGGAATATTTCAGTATTTGAAAATCTATTAATATAATACATCCCATTAATAGAACAAAGGGCAGGGGCACCTGGGTGACTCAGTCGGTAAGTCTCCGACTTCGGCTCAGGTCATGAGTTCAAGCCCCACATCAGGCTCTGTGCTGACAGCTCAGAGCCTGGAGCCTGCTTCAATTCTGAGTTTCTGTCTCTCTCTGCCCCTCCCCTGCTCATGCTCTCTCTCTCTCAAAAATAAATAAACATTAAAAAGAAAAACAAATTTAATAGAACAAAGGGCAAAATTCAAATGATTATCTCAAATGACACAGGAAAAGCATCTGACAAAATTCAACACAATATCCTTTCATAATAAAAATAATCAACAAAGTTGGACTATTTTTTAAATAGCCATATATGAAAAACCTACAGCTAATATACTCAGTGGTGAAAAACTGACAGCTTTTCCTCTAAGACCAGGAAGAAGGAAAGGACACACATTCTCACCTCTCCTATCAATACCTTACTGGAAGTCCTAGCCAGAGCAATGAGACAAGAATAAGAAATCAAAAACATCCGAACTGCAAAGAAAGAAGTAAAATTATCTCTATTCACAGACAAGATGCTCTTATATGTAGGAAATCCTAAAAATTCCCCCAGAATAACTAGTAGAACAAATAAAGCAAGTTTTCAGGATGCAACATCAACACACAAAAATCAGTGGTATTTCTATACACTAAGAATGACAATTTTTTTGAATGAACAGTTTTAAAAGAAAATTAAGAAAACAATCCCACTTACAACAGCATCGAAAAGAATAAAATGGCCATGAATAAACTTAACCACGGGAGTGAAAGACCTGAACTCTGGAAGCTACAAAGGATTCCTGAAAAAAATTAAAAAGATATAAATAAATAGAAAGACAACCCACGCTGATGGGCTGGAGACTTAGTATCATAAAATGCCCATGCTTCCCAAAGCGATCTACAGATGTAACGCGATCTCTATCGAAATCTCAATGGCATTTTTTGCACAAATAAAAAAGATTATCCTAAAACTCATGGAATGCCAAAGGACCCCATAGATTTGGAACAATCCTGACAAAGAACACACTGGATGTCCCATATTTCCTGATTTCAGAACATATCACAAAGCTATAATGATCAAAACAGTATTGTACTGGCCCAAAGACGGACGTATAGGCCAATGGAACAGAATACAGACCTCAGAAATAAATCCTCATGAACTTGGCCAAATGATCTTCAGTGAGGGTGCCCAGACTATATAAGAGGCATAGTCTCTTGAGCAAAGACGCTGGGAAAATCGAATGCCCACATGCAAAAGAATGAAGTTGGATCCTTACTTTATACCATAGACAAAAACCAACTCAAAACAGACTAAAGACCTAAACATAAGCCGTGAAACTATAAAGCTCCCAGAGGAAAAGAGAGGAGATGAGCTTCAAGGCATTGGATTTGGCAGAGATGTCTTGGCTATCACACCAAAAATACAGACAATGAAAAGCAAAAATAAACAAATGAGACTACAGCAAACCTTAAAATGTCTGTACAGCAAAGGAAAAATCATCAGGGTGAAAAGGCAATCTAGAGAATAAGAAAGAATATTTGCAAACCATATGTATGGTAAGGGGTTAATACCCAAAATATTTAAATAACTCCTACAACTGAACAAGAAAAACCTTAATTATAATGAGCAACGAACATTCTCTAAAGATGATTTATGAATGACCAGCAAGCATATGGAAAGATGCTCAACATCACTAATGCGAATCAAAACCACAAAGAGATATCACCACTGTTGTGATGGCCACTATCAAGAACACGAAAACTAGCAAGCTTTGGCAAGGATGTGGAGAACCGGGACCCTCATAACTGTTAGTGGGAATGGAAAATGGCTCAGTGTTGGATGACAGTATGGGGAGGCTCAAAGAAATTATACATATAACGGGACACTATTCAGCCACAGAAACGAAGAAGACCCTGCCACCTTTGACAAGCGGATGACCCTGAGGTCATTAGGCTAAGTGAGATAAGTCAGACAGAGGAAGACAAATACTGCATGATCTCAATTTTAAAACAAAGAACCTTGTAGAAACAGAGAACAAATGGATGGTTTTCGAGGGGGGTAGGCAGCGGAAGCAGAGAAGTGGGGGGAGATGACTGGTGGTGGGCAAAGGTCAACTTCCAATTATAAAATGAATAAGTTCTGGGCGCCTGGGTGGCTCAGCAGGTTAAGTGTCCAACTTGGGCTCAGGACATGATCTCATGCTTTGTGGGTTCGAGCCCCGCTTCGGGCTCTGTGCTGACAGCTCCAATCCTGGAGCCTGCTTCGGATTCTGTGTCTCCCTTGCTCTCTGCCCTCCCCCACTCTCTCTGTCTCTCTCTCTCTCTCTCTCTCAAAAATAAACATTAAAAAATTTGTAAAATGAGTAAGTTCTATGATGTAATGTACAGCATGGTGACTATGGTTAACCATATTACATTGAATATAAGTAATAAGTATAAACTGTAATATATAAGCAAGAGGTAGATTTTTAAAGTGCTCACCACACAGGCACATACAAAATTATAACTATATAAGGTGATGGGTGTGTTAACTACATTGTAGTAATCATTTTGCAATATACACCTGCAGAAACTCCCTCCGTTGTGCACCTTAAATGTACAGTTGTCTGTCAATTACATGTCAATAAAGCTGAAGAAAATGAAAAATGGGATTATCCTTTGACTCAGAAACCCCACCTCAAGATGGATGTCAAAAAAGAGCTGAAAGCAAGATGACAAAGAGGTATTTTCGCACCCATATTCATCACAGCATTATTCAGTTGCTGCAAAGGGAAAGAAAGCGAACTGCCCGTCGATGGATAAACGGAGAAACAAAAGGTGGAGCGTCCATCCAAGGGAATATTATTCCACCTTAAGAGAAAAGGGAAGTCCTGTCACACGCTACAAAATGGACATCTGCTAAGTGGAAAAGGCAAAACAGAAAAGATGCATAGATACGGCATGATTCTGTTTAGAGGAGGAATCTAGAGCTGTCAAAGTCACAGACAGGAAGGGGGTGTGGGTGCAGGGGTGGTCGGCAGGGGCGGAAGCGGGAAGCTGTTGTTCAGGGAGTCTAAGATTCAGCTGTGCAACGGGCAGAAGTTCTGGAGACCTGCGCGCTTCAAAACGGTCACGATGGTAAACCTGTCAGCTGTGTTTTGCACAATGGGAAAGAAATCTAACATCACATAAGGAAGAAAAATCAAACTAAACTCTACCATAAGTTCTTATAAATAGGAATCTCAGAAATTATTTCCCCCAATTTTATACATGGGCTAAATGTGGTATTAATTGTAATTCGCTTTTCCACTAGGTTAGTTTGTAATGACTTACTATTCTGTTCCTTGTGTTTCAGTAGTGTCTTAAAATTATGTGTGATGAGGGGGTGTCCTTAAAACACATAACATATTGCTTGGGATGGGAACTTCTATACCAATTTATAGTCTCTAGGATGCTCTATGAAGCTCAGGACATCTGTCCCAATGTCCTGCCCAGTTCTCGCGGGTTTCTGTCATTCTCCATCGTGTCCCAGAACTGCCAAGAGCCCCCGCAATCACACCGGATGTTCTTTCAGTCACCTGGCATGGGACTCACCTGTGCCTCACCTGAGTTAATTTAAAAGAAATACACAAGGGTGCCTGGGTGGCTCCGTCAATTAAGCATCCGACTTCAGCTTAGGTCATGATTTCACGGTTCGTGAGTTTGAGCCCCAAGTCAGACTCTCTGCTGACAGCTCAGAGCCTGGAGCCTGCCTCAGATTCTGTGTCTCCCTTTCTCTGCCCCTCCCCTGTACTTGCCAGCTCTCTCTGTCTCTCTCTCCTCTCAAAATTAAATAAACATTTAAATACAATTTTTCAATAAAAGGAATACATACATGAGTTTTCATTTTAATTTCCTCGCCTATCTTGGGCTTTACTCCAAGGTCCTGATTTGTTTTCCTTGCTTCAGCTCACTGTCTTTGATGAAGAGGCTGGGGACCACAATTACAATGAGGAGACGCATCTTTCCGTGACTTTGACTTTTTCCATCATCAGACACTATCAGAGGCTGACCGTGGCCTTGCCCCTCTTGGTCTATGCGTTGCACACATAAGGCTGTTTATTGTCTCTAGCATTTTCATTTTCATGCTTGCACGCATGACAAGAGTTGGCCCTGACATTCTTCCTGTGGGTTCACGGTACTTTTTCAGTTTGCTTGGACATTTGCTCCCTCTCCAGCTCGTATGCATGTCCTCGCTAAATGTCACCTCACAGGCGGACCCCAGAGAGTGATGTGCCATTTCTATGCGACTTCTTTTGCTTTCCTGTCATGACAACATGTGACCGCAGAGCCGGGAGGCGGTTTTGCGTCTCCCATGCCATCAGTGCCACGCCTGATATTCCAGCAGGGCTCTTTCCTCCCGGCATCTCAAATCCCACGCTCCTAGACTCTACCACGCACAAACTATCCCAACAGAGTGTGAGACAGGACAGTGTGGTCACCTTCCTCCAGTGATTTGCCATGCTTGTCACCAACAAGCAGGTGCAAGGCCATCAGCCTTCCTCCCAGGGTCCTGCTGCTCTGGAGAAGGCTCTTAACAAGCACCCGACTCGTTCAAGGAGCCGGGACTTGCCCAGAACAAAACTTCAGCAGAAGTCATAGCGCACCGACGTCTGCACCAGGCGGGATGACACTTCCTGACGCTTCCAGAGCTCCTGCGCTGGGCTAAGCCCCGAGCTAGCAGGTCCTGGCAGCTTTATCTCACCGAATCCCACAGTCAGTCCCGGAAGGTGGCACTTTGTAGGCTCCACTTCACAGAGGAGGTCTAGAAAGGTCTTTCCACATATTCATGGTGCCAGAGAAGTGAGGAGCAGACCCGGAGTTGCAATATATGTTTGTCCACCTCAAGTTCACCTCCTCACTGACCATGTACAGCGTGCGGAACATTCTTTATTTCACGTGGATGATGCACTGTACCCTCGCCATGCTGCACACTGAACTGTCCCGCACACTCGCCATGTAGCACACTTATACCATCCTGCACACTCGCCGTGTCACACACTGAACTGTCCTGCACACTCGCCGTGTCATACACTTACACCGTCCTGCACACTCGCCGTGTCGCACACTTACACTGCACTGTAATCTCCTGCCCCAGTGCCTCTTTTATCACCTGTGTTAGGAAAATTCTACTTATCATCCTTATGTGAATTCTCACATATCTGTAGCTTCAGCAAAGTCCTTCCTGAGAAATAGCATGTCTTCATTCCACTCCAGAAAACGGTTGTTTCTTTCTACACACCAGGAAGTGAACACAGCGAGTGCGAACCTACATAAAATGCCTTCCGCAGTATTCCGCTCTACTAAATTCCTCTGCTTCTGATGCCAAAGTTCTTTTGTCTTGCTCTTGCATTTAGTTTTAAATCACTGAAATGAATGTAAAGTTAATGACTCGCTGTCCCAAATCATAAAGATAAAAGGCATATTAATAGACTTTTTAAAAGAAGATTTGCGAGCTCGCGGAATGATTTCTACCCAGGGACTCTCAAACCACGTACAACTGAGCTGCTTATAACCAAGAATCTAAATTAGAAAGAAAATGAGAACACCAAAGAAGACTTTATCATTCTTAAAGGAATTATTTAATATTTCAAATGTGTTCATTAAAGGCATACGGTGCCACATGCCAGAGGCTTTAACCCACCATGCTTGTTTTTAAAGCACTAATTCTAGTAACACCAGTGCAAAAGAAGGCATTCAACATTTCAGTTATAGAAAAATAATATATTCAGATGCCCATTTTTATGCGTAATTCAATTGAGCTCATGAGAGTCTGAACACCAAGCTCGCCTTTATCCATACCTTCAGTCGTATTTTCGGTCACCCAAAATCCTCCACGACTCTGGGAGACACACCGACTTTCTTTACTTACATCACTTAATCGTGACGCCGTGTATCGTGGGAATGGTGAGCGGGTCACGGAGAAGTATTGAACAGCTTAAGAAATAAAGACCAGATATCAAGCATGTAAATGAAATACGGGTTCTGCCTTCATGTTCTTGTCTCTTAAAATTCAGTAAATCTACAACTTATTTCTTTATGTGTCATTTGGGGGGGGGGGATGACAATTATTTACCAAAGTCAGTTTCCACACAAATTACACTGACCATGACCTTCAGGCCCCCGTTTCTCTGCATCCACTCAGCAGACATCTTCCAGAAGGGGCAAGACAGCAAGTATCTGAGGTTACAAGGGCCTCAGGGGCCCCAACAGTCATGCATGCTCTGTTGTGCTTTAGAAATGTAAACGAGGGGCGCCTGGGGGGCTCAGTTGGTTGAGCATATGCTTCAGCTCAGGTCATGATCTCACAGTTCGTGGGTTCGAGCCCCACATTGGGCTCTGTGCCAACAGCTCAGACAGAGCCTGGAGCCTGTCTTCGGATTCTGTGTCCCCCTCTCTCTCTGACCCTCCCCTGCTCACACTGTCTCTCTCTCTCTCTCTCTTTCTCTCTCTCTAAAATAAAAATAAAACACTAAAAAAAATTTTAAAAGCAAAAAAAAGAGAAATGTAAAGGACACCCGGAGCTTCCACGCTGCTACACAACACAAAGAAGCCACAGGTCACTCAGGCCTCCAGTGTGTTACCACTAGCTGTACTTGGCTTTCTATGTGGCTCTTGTCAAGTGGGCCAAAAAAAAAAAAAAAAAAAGTTTTTATCTTAAAAAGAAAGAACCGGATTTTTGCCTGGTGAAAATCACACAGGATTAATGACCGGACCTTTATGCAAGTCCTGATCTGTCCTGAGCCAGCAGGTGTCACTGAGTAAATTACTGTCTCCCTAGGCTTCTATTCCTTATCTGTGACTTCAGCAGATCATTTTCAGGGGAGGGGAAGGACCCAGTGGGCGGGACCCGTGGGGCAGGGTCTGGCTGGGCTGGCAGCACAGAGCAGAGCCACGGTGAACAGAGATCAGCTCCACGTGGTTGCAGCCCCGGAGCGGTCAAGGCTGAAATCTCCAAAGGGCGTTTCCAGGGCTCTGAGTTGCCGCCAGCCTTTCACAGCGATTCTATCCATTCACACAACCACACAACGCGGACCAAGCTGCACGAGAACACGGAGACGCACAAGGAGGCGCGGCGGGAAGTCAGGCAACCCAACAGAGCAGGTGGCGCCAAGTTCAAGCACAAGCCGTGAGTGCACTATGAGGGGACACCTATGGGGGGAGGGTGTTCGGGAAAGACGGTCCGGATCGGACTCCACTGGGCAGAGTGGGAAGCAGGAATGCGGCACAAGGGAGAATGAGTGGTCTACGCATCTGGAAATGCTAAGTTCTGGCAGGGGAATGACAAGCAACTCCGTGCTGTCCAAGGTAGCAGGCGTGAGTTGGAGCGTGGAGGGGCTGGAGGGCGGACAGACGGGGTCAGGAACCACACGGGCGTGCAGACCAGCTCGGGCCTGCGGCTGTGGGTAACGGGCCATCACCGAGCCTTTTCAACAACAGATGTCCTGGCCAGACTGGCATTCACATAAATCACTCTGGCACCGTGACAGGCTCTAAGGGGACAGCCCAGCCCAGCAACTTGAATTAGGAACCGATCCATCAGCCCTGCAAGGACATGAAGACTTGACCAAGCATGGCCAGCAAAGGTCAGAACAAAGAAGGCTCCTCCTCCTAGCAACGTGTGCAAGATCAGCCTTGACGACCTGGGTAGGAGGGAAGCAGGAAGCAGGGGAAGGGCGGTGGGGGCGGGAGGGAAGGTGGTGAAGAGGTGCTGTAGATGGCTTCCCCCGCTGGTGCAGGGGAGGGGGGGGCAGGAGTCACAGAGGTGACCCGGAGAGAGGAAGACACATTCTGAACTCCACGTGAAGTCACACAGGCAGGGGGCACCCCCAGGTAAGGGACCCTGGGGGCACATTCCAGCCTAAAAGCACCCAAAGAGTGGAGGTTTAGGCCTGGAGCTGCCAAGCAGGGAGAGGGAGCAACGGGGCCCACGGGAGTGCCGGCTCCAGGAGATACAAGGGAAGGAAGGAGACAAGGGCGCCAGGAGCCCTAAGGGGCGAGAGGTCTGCAGTCCAATGCTGCTCAGCTCAAGGACGGGGGGGGGGATGCGAGTGGGGGTCCGGCTCTGCGGCAGGGGCTGAACGGAAGCCACATGGCAAGGGTCTGAGCAACTCCAATGGAGGGGAGTGGTCTAGACAACCCCAGCCTCCTCTACACCACGGACACAAAGGCTGCAGGGACCTGAAAGCCCAGGTCAGTTAAAACCCTTCTCTGTAACACAATCATACAGAACGCACTGTGATCCAGCACAGGCTGTGAACCAGAGGAGGTGACGCTGCCACTTGAAATGCACCATCTATCTCTCCGTCCCCTTACGTTCAGTCTGGAGGTGTCTTCAGGTCTAAGGTGAGTCTCTTGTAGACAGCAAAGCGATGGATTTGGGGTTCTCTCCATTCTGCTACCCTGTGTGGTTTGATTGGAGCATTCAGATCATTCACATTCAGTGTTATTCCTGGAAAATGTGTGTTTAGATTCATCGTGTTCTCTGTAGAGCGCATGTTTGTACTGATGTCTCTGGTGTCTTATATTCCTTGCTACCTTTCTCTCATAGAGTCCCTCTTAGGATTTCCTGTAGGGCTGGTTTGGTGGCGATGAATTCTCTTAATTTTTGTTAATTTGGGAACACCTTTATCTCTCCTTCTATTCTGAATGACAGGTTCGCTGGATAAAGGATTCGTGGTTGCATACAATGTAATACTACATGGCAATGAGGAAGAATGAAATCTGGCCATTTGTAGCAACGTGGATGGACCTCGAAGGAGTCATGCTAAGCGAAATAAGTCAGGCGGAGAAGGACAGATACCATATGTTGTCACTAATAGGTCTAACAGGAGAAACCCAATAGGAGACCATGGGGAGGGGAAAGGGGGGGAAAGAGTTGGGGAGAGGGAGGGAGGCAAATCATGAGAGACCTCTGAATGCTGAGAACAAACTGAGGGCTGAGGAGGGAGGGGGGAAGGGGAAAGGGGATGATGGTCATGGAGGGGGGTACCTGTGGGGAAGAGCACTGGGTGTTATATGGAAACCAACTTGGTAATAAACCATTTAAAAAGTAAAAATTAATTAACTAATTAAGAAAAAGAAATGCACCATCGATTAGAAAACGGCAAGGCTCGGTCTGCGCGTACTCTCAGTGACAGCTGGATAACGTGAATCTAAACTTCCTTAGACCCAAAGGCCTGACTTCCTGTCCTGTGTTCCCAGTTACTGGAATCAAACAGGAGAACAACCCAGTTACCTGTGCATACGGCTCTCTGTGCTGGGGAGGCCAGGCAATTGGAGCTGGCGGAGGAGGCAAAATGTGAAGTCTCGAGCCCTTCGCACAGAGGTTCTAGAATGCAGCGCTCACGGAAATCACTCAGGGCTGGCTGAAGGGACAGTCCTGCGTCCCACCCCAGACTCTCGTGGGCTCAGGAAATCCACTCTTCCCAGGCTCCTCCGGGGGACCTAGATCAGCAGCCCAGGGAGCACGTACTTAGTCCCTGGAGGTGTGCGGACTTCTTTCCTCGGTCAAGACTGGCTGATCATCCTCAGGAAATATCACAACAAAAATGTGAATGCATTTGTATCACTTTCCATGGTCTAAAAATCATCGGCACGTTTCCCTGGGGGAGAAAAGTCACTGCTTCAAGAGGCCAGTGAGTGTAAGTGCCTGATTTCAGTCAATACATTCATTCAACATTCTAGAAGCACAGCCTGAATCCAGAGTGAGGGTCACATCCCAGGCCGGAGACTGCAAGAGCACGGTGGAAACAGACTTGAGACAGAACACAGTCTGAGAATCACCCACCGCAGGGAAGTTCGGGAAGAGCCCTGACGTTTCCCGGGTTGTGGCTACAGACGGAGAAGGAACAGAAATCAGAAATCAGCGGTGGGAAACCGGGAACGTAGAAGGAGGGTCCACGGCCACCCGCACCTTCCAGGGGCGGCTGAGGGGATCGGGAGAGAGCCCAGACGGGAAAGCAGCTTAGAAAGGGCCCCAGCGTTGCGAAGGTTAAAGACACTTGACTTCCTGTGCCTGCTCCTCACCTCAATCCACGTTGGGTGAAAACCATCTTTTTTTTTTTTTTTTTTTTTACTACCTGGCCTTTTTTTTTTTATCCATAAAGGCAAATTACATATGCATTTTTAAAGTAAATAAGTAATTTTCATTACAAGTCTCCTGTTCTCTTGACAGCCTCACCCTCTGCTCTGCAAAACTCTTCCAGAGCGATGCGTTATTCCCAGTACAGAGGAGAACAGAAGAGTGGAGTGGCCAGAAGACTTGGGGGAAAGAGAATCATACAGAAAGGGGTGAGGGGAAAAGAGATCAATCCCTTCTATTAAAATGCACCATCTTGGGCCCTCAGCAAGATAAAAAGCTTCCACACAGCAAAGGAAGCAATCAGCAAAACCAAAAGGCAACCGACGGAATGGGAGAAGATATTTGCAAACGACATAGCAGATAAAGGGTCAGTATCCAAAATCTACAGAGAACTTATCAAACTCAACACCCAAAACATAATCCAATGAAGAAATGGGCAAAAGACATGAATAGACACTTTTCAAAAGAAGATAGCCAGACGGCTAACAGACACGTGAAAAGATGCTCCACATCACTCATCATCAGGGAAACACAAATCAGAACCACACTGAGACACCACCTCACGCCAGTCAGAGTGGCCAACATTAACAACTCAGGCAACAACAGATGTTGGCCAGGATGCGGAGAGAGGATTTCTGTTGCACAGCTGGTGGGAACGCAGACTGGTGCGGCCGCTCTGGAAGACAGTGTGGAGATTCCTCAGAAAGTTAAAAATAGAACTACCCTATGACCCAGCGATTGCACTGCTAGATATTTATCCAAGGGATACAGGTGTGCTGATTCAAAGGGGTACATGCACCCCAATGTTTCTAGCAGTGCTATTGACAATAGCCAAAGTATGGAAAGAGCCCAAATGTCCATCAACAGATGAATGGATAAAACAGGTGTAGTACGTACACACACACACACACACACGCGCGCACACACACACACACACACACAGTGGAGTGTTACTCGGCAATCAAAGAGAAGGAAATCTTGCCATTTGCAACAACGTGGACAGAACTAGAAGGTATTATGCTAAGCAAAATTAGTCAGAGAAAGACAAATATCATGTGACTTCACTCATATGTGGAATTTAAGATACAAAACAGATGAACATAAGGGAAGGGAAGCAAAAATAATATAAAAACAAGGAGGGGGACAAAAGATAAGAGACTTTTTAAATTTATTTTTTATTTATTTTTGAGAGACAGCTCGAGCAGGGGAGGGTCAGAGAGAGGGGGAGACACAGACTCAGAAGCAGGCTCCAGGTTCTGAGCTGTCAGCACAGAGCCCGACGCAGGTCTTGAACCCATGAACCATGAGATCATGACCTGAACCGAAGCCGGACGCTTAACCGACTGAGCCCCCCAGTTACCCCCATATGAGACTCTTAAATAAAGAGAACAAACAGGGTTGTTGGAGGGGTGGGGAGAGGATGGGCTGAACGGGTGAGGGGCATTAAGGAATCTACTCCTGAAATCACTGTTGCACTACATGCTAACTAACTTGGATGCAAATTAACAAATAAATAAGTAAAAGACACCATCTCGGGGGGAAAGGATCAAACCCCCCACTTTCCCGCCTGTCCGATGCTCCTGTTTGGTAGAAAGGCCAAGGCCCAGTAACCTTAGCAAGATCTCGCTCTCTGACCTTGAAAAAAATGACCTAAGTCCTCTGGGTCCAGTGCCCCGGTGAGAAGATCCCCAAAAGGCAGGTCCATGCTCGAGGGGCTCAGCTCACCCCAGGTCAACTATAAAGAAGCATCATTTTTAAGCATCCTGATTCCAGCGAAATATATCTTTTCACTTCTGCAAATGTTTTGACACCTTCCACGGCCCTGAAGCTATGTGCACATGTATACATTAGGACGGAATCCGCAGTGTGTGGTTTGCCTCGACACATTGTATCTTCTGATTGCTCAAGGGGGAGGAAATGTTTCTTTTCTTAAAGAACGGTCCAGATCTGCAGTGGGCTCACATTTTCCGGGCATTCTCCTTTATCTGCAGGTGTACTGACTTATCCAAATCACAAGCCTGAAGCTCATTATCTTAAAGCATTCTCAGATGGGGGGGATATTTAAAGTATTCTTTCACATGCAAAATAAACTACTTTAGCTTGTTAGTGTGTGCTGACCAAAGGACACAGACAAACAGAAACACAGCATTATGCCCTCTAGATGGGATTTTATTGATTAAACTTTTTTCTCCTTTGGTAAGTAAATATCACACCAGATGATTTTTATAGCAAGGAACATGTCCCTGGGGCACATTAACACCGTCTCGAAAGCAAGGCCATATACTCTGGTTTCCAAAAAGTCCGGCACACGTAAACCTCCTGTGCTCACACAGGTTGGCTACATGGTTACACGCGGCCGGGGGCCACAGCCGTTAGGTACGAGTTACACATACTTGCTAATTTCAATGAACTAAACAATTTCAAACAGACAAATTGACATGTTCTGGGGGATCCCTAACCCATGGTTGCCAAATTACCTTCACAGCCTTTTAACATATCAAGAGCAAAATTTAATTTGCCCTGGCAGCTATGCGGTGACCCCATAAAGAGGAGAACTGATGGCCCAAGTAGGTCTGCGGGTTCCCTGTCCCCGGCCGGTCCTGTGGCTTTGGTTCCCGGAGCTCCTGGATGACACTGGGCTCTCTTGTTCCTACTCTCCATCCAAGTGAAAGTCACCAGGAGATGGACCGACTGCGGGGGCTCCGAAGTGCCCCCGAGAACCCAGGGCGAACCTGTACGGGGATTTCCATCTCCATCCGAACAGAGGCCCCAAGCGTTTCACCAGGTCCTCCAGGAAGCCACGACCCACGCAGAACAGGCGCCTGGGCGCCCGGCAGGGGCAGGGCCGCCTGTCCCCAGCCTCGCGGCCCTGGGGCTCCGTCCGCCCGTCCAGACCCGCCAAGTTTTGCTCGGCCCACTCCGCCACAGCCCATCCCTCTCCTCCAATGGCTGCACTATTCTACCGGGTGGCAAACGATGCCCACGCAATTTAAACGCATCGGCTCCCTCCCGGAACACCGGGATCCCAGCCGGTGAGCAGCTCGGGCTTTGCGGTAAAGACAGACACGGATCCACCCGAGAACTTGAAGATCATCCCCGTCACCTTCCGGGGGCGCACGGGGCGCCCGTAGGCCCGGCCTCGCGCCGAGCAGCGGCGCCGTCCCGGCCGGGGAGGTGGGCGCGGCCGGGGGCGCGGACAATGGGGCGGACGCTGCCCGGTGGGGGTCGCGGTCAGGGGTCAGCGGGCGCGGCGGGAGGCGACGGCCAGCGCGCCCTCCTTCACCCCTGCATCTTTGTTCTCCCAAGAAGTGGCCTCTTGTCACCCCGGAAAACAGGGAAGGCAGACGGCCCCCTGGCGCCCCCGGGGTGGGTGGGGGTCCTCGGTGTCCGCCGTGGGGAGGGTCCCTGGTGCCCGCCGCTGCCGCCTCGCCCGCAGCCCCGACAAGCTGCCGGGTCCCCGCGCCCCGCCGGCTGCGCCTCCCCCGGGCTGTGGCCGGAGTTCGCGGGCTCCCGTGGCCACACGCCCCCGCGCCCCGTCCCCGCAGAGGACCGCCAGCCTCGCCCCGCGCCCCCGCCCCGCGCCGGGACCCGGCGGTGGACCCCGCGCCCCCCCGGGGTCGCCGGCGCCGCGGGGCAGGGGTGCGTCCGCGCCCTCCCCCGGAGCCCGGCCGCCCGGCCCCCCGCCCCGCCCCGCCGCAGCCCTACCTGCCGAGAAGGGTCCGCGAGGGACGCGTGCCGCCGGCGCCGCGAACGCGGGATCCGCTCCGGGCGCGCCGCGTAGACGGGCGGGTGCAGTGCGCGCAGCCGGGCGCGCGGGGGGCGGGGGGCTGGCCGCGACCGCCCTCGCCCCTCCCCGCGTCCGCCGGGCTCCGCGCCGGGCTCCGCGCCGGGCCCCGGGGGTGGGGGGTAGGGAAGAGGAGGGGGCCCCGCCCCGCGGCCCGCAGCCCCCACTCCCGCCGGGGTGGCCGCCCCCCTGCCCGCGCTGCGCTCCTCCCGCTGCGCCGACCTCCCCTGCGGCCGCCCGCGCCCCTCGCTCCGCGGCCGATCAGGAGCCCGGCGCGCCCTCGGCCAACTTTTCCTTCCTTCTCCCGCTCGGGGAGGGGGACACTGGGGGGAGGGGGCGGCCGCGGGGACCCCCCTGGACAGTCAGACCTGAACAAAGGCCGTCGCGGGGGCTGGGGCAGTTGTCACTGGAGGAGAGGAGTGACCCTTTTAAAGATACAGGGGCCGTGCGGCGCCTCGAGACTCTCCTGAATTCTCGAGAATGGGCATTTCAGAGTAATTGTGGGCCAGGGCCAGCCTTCCTCTAGGGATCTGGTCTCTGTTACCGTTTTCATGACAGAATGGAAGATGCGCACACACACCCACACCCCCAAATTTTGTTCCTGCTCGGCCCTGTAAACAGTCCACATCTCCATGAGAGTTCTAGGCTGTCTTAACTCTGGGGTGAATGTGAGGGGCGCGTGTGCGCGCACACACACACACTATAGTATAAAATAGCAAAGGGCCTTGTATAGAACACACACACAATCACTTATGCAAATGACTTTATAATCGTATTAATTATTCGGGTTATTCTCATCTAACTAAAATGTGCTACATGAATATATGGAAAACAGAATCTGGAGTTAAATTTCATATGTGACGTTAGACACTCCATGTTCAGGAATGGATTAAATGAAGATTCAGAGATACTAATTTTCACTTAGATTTCATATTTTTCCATGACTTGTGATACATCTTGTGAATTTTAAGACAGGATCGATTAAGTGAATTGACTTACCCTCTCTGCTATGGTATGAAGGTGTTTTCCATTGGCAATGGGTCAAGAATGTGGTCCCAAGTCAGATTGTATTTACAGAATCATTGAATTTAACAATTCAACCATAGTACTAAGTACAATATGGACTAGTAAGAACAATTCTGAATTAAAAGGAAACTAAACATTCAACACATAATGGTTTTCTTGGCATTTTATACACTGGCACCAAGAAACAGCAGTGTGCTGTGAGGAATATTACCTATTTCTAGATTTATTGTGTTGCACTTTATCTGAAACCATTCCATTTCTCTCTATATTGTAAAATTTCTTTATTTAAGTTTATTTATTTTTGTGTGAGAGAGTGAGCGAGCTAGGGAGCAGGAGGGGGAGGGGCAGAGAGAGAGAAGCCCAAGCAGGCTCCCCCATGTCAGTGAGGAGACCAAAAACAGGAACTCAATCCCAGGAGCCGGGAGGTCGTGACCTGAGCTGAAATCAAGAGTCGGTCACTTAACCGCTGAGCCACCCAGGCGCCCCTGTATTATAAGATTTCCATGGTAGAAGAACCTTGCACAAATTTACCAGAAGTTAGCTCTGGTAGCCAGCACCTAAAACGTTATAGATGTCAAACAACAGGTAACTGTTAATATACTAAAATGGATTCAGCAGGACACCCTATGTTTTGGAACACTAAGGCGCTCATATCTCTCAACTATGAATTATATATCTGATACATGTTTATATCCGTTATATATCTAAGTTCCTACATTAGCACCTTATAAGAAGAAAGCGGAAGAGAAATATGTAAAGAAAAACCCGTAAATCGTAAACACTCTCGTGTTTGTATTCTGACCATTCCCATCACATTCTGCCTCATCAGTCACCAGTGGCTTCAAATACACAGCTGACTTTGATAAGGTTTTAAAAAATGATACTGCTCTCCACGTACATAGGCGATATATTATTAAGACTGTCAATATTGGTTCAGCTCCCGAAGGTAATTTTCGTCTTTAAAGTGAGATACAAATGCCGGTCGGCTGTGGGCCAGCACTCTGTTTACACAGAGACATCGGATTCTGAAATAGGAATTATTTTGCTGGTGCAGAAGTGGGCATTATCCAGCTCACAACCCCCGAGGTACAGGCTAGGAGAAGAAGAATGTCTTCAATAGAAACCCCAGAGAACCTGGCTACATGCACATCCTGAATTAAACTTTTTGTCACTTGTCAGAACATCACTTATTCAGCTTCATCCTCTGGAAAAGCGTGTGCAGGGAATTCTTTGTACTTTATGCTACATCATAATCTACTGTCCCTCTAATAGACCCTTCTCAAACTGGAAATTTAAACACAGAGATAATGTGCTAATTCTCAATAGTTTGGGGAACAGAGCCACTCACCCAGGTAAAACAACAAGTGCACATTAGTCATGTCCCTGCAGCTATTGGTAGGAGCCAGCAAATGGAGAATGTCGCGGACAATCTGGAAACAGCATTTTCTAATAGTTATAATGCCTGCTTTGCAATTTGTATGCAAGTCCAGTTTCTCTGTTTGCTGTGGGCTGAATGTTTCTGTTCTCCCAAAATTAGTATGTTGAGATCCTAACCCAGCGTGATGGGGTGAGAAGGAGGGACCTTGGGGAGGTGAGTAAGTCACAGGGCAGAGCCCCCTGCAAGGGGACTGGTGTCCTTATGAGAAGAGCGGGGGGCTTGCTGGCCTGCTCTCTGCCCGGTGGGAACACAATGGGAAGACAGTCTCCTGCAAGCCAGTGGGGGTCTTCCCCGGGACCCCCATGCCAGACCCTGATGTCAGACCACCAGCTTCCATACGTCTGTGTCACTGATAAGCCACCCAGCCTGGGCTCAGATGCCACAGCGACCCAAACTAAGGCACTATCTTATCCAATACTCGGAGAGGGGTCGAGATCCGCAGCCCAACTGTGAACTTCCGTATTTCTTCTCGCAGACCTCAAGGTTTTCACAGCACCTGTTTAGAATTTCTGTTGTCGGGGCATCACACGTCAAGGTGTCCTGGACTCCTCAGGAGCTGATCCCTTTTTCATTTGGACCCCATCTGCTGCATCCCTGGGGATTTTCCTTGAGATGAAATTTACTTGTTTGTTATATTGATACAGCCGCTCCCACTTTCTTTTGATTAGTGTCAGCGTGATAGCTCATTTGGTCTTTTTGCTTCTAAACTATTTGTATCTTTATACGGAAAGCGTGGTCCCGTTGTAGGTGGGAGTTGACCTTGTTATGCCCAAGTTTTCAAGATCATCCCCAAAACCAGAAACCGCCAGGGAGACTGAGTCACACATGCAAAAGCAAAGGGCTTTATTATTATTACGGGCTTATAAGCTCAGGCTCACAGACTTCACCAACGCAGCGGATCCATGCTGAAAGCCCCGAACAAAGGCAGGGTAGGGCCTTTGTGGGTTTGGGAAGGGGAAGTTACAGGAAATTGTGACACAGGTACGGTGACCCAATCACTATCACCTATTATTATTGGCAGTAGAGTATTGACCAATTACAGAGTGGACCCAGGGTGTGTCTAGTCTTAAGCAATAGGTGATTATCTATAGCTTCTATCTCTAGGACCGCCCTTAGAAATGTTAAGGGTGTTAGCTGGCCTTTCCTGATTGGGTGTTACAAGGGTGGTCCCTCCTTCTTTGGGCAATGTGTACCCTTCTAGTGTCTAAAGATTCTGAGAAACCGACACCTAGGCCTCCAAGGTCAGAGGGGAAACTTGAAGCCTGTCATGGAGTCAGTTTGATTCAGACCTGTGTCCTTAAAACCTGTGAGCTGGCCCTGGGACAGTCAGAGCCCCCCCCCACCCCCCAACCCCGTTCTTGGAATATAAGTTCAGAGCCCTTTGCACACGCAGCTCTGAGCAGCCGGGTGCTGTTAAGATCATGGGGGGGGAGGCGGGGGGTCCCAGGGCTGCATGCAGGTAAGCCTCTGGGTAAACTTTAAGATTCTGGTGGGGAGATGCGGAAATCTACTGATTTTGCCACAGCCCAGAACAAGCCTCCGATGTAAAGTTTCGAGTTGAAACTCCCGCCTCCCCATCTGGAGTAGCTGCCTCTTCCTTCTGTCTTTCCTTGCCCTCTGGGTGTGGGAGTCAGTGCCAGAGTTTACCAGAGATGCTTCCGAGTTTGCAAACCAACAGATTCTTGTAAAAACCATGTCATTATTTTCTTAATTAAAAAATTTTTTTAACATTTATGTATTATTGAGAAACAGAGAGAGACCGCGTGAGCAGGGAAGGAGCAGAGAGAAGGGGAGACACAGAATCTGAGGCGGGCTTCAGGCTCCGAGCTGTCAGCACAGAGCCCTAAGCAGGGCTTAAACACACAAACTGCGAGATCATGACCTGAGCTGAAGTTCAACGCTCAACCGACTGAGCGACCCATAGGCCCCAAGTCTTTTGTTTTTTTTAAATCTAATGTTACAATCTCTGCTTTTTAATCGGACTGTTTGGACAATTTACATTGATCTCAAGTGTACATGAAGTATGAGAATTTTACATCAAGCTTCTTCCATACAGTCCATATGTGAGCTACAGTCACAGGGCACAGGAGTAGGGCTGTGGCTTCACGGCTGCCTACCTCTGATCTGCCCATCCAATCAGGAGGTGTAAAGACAGTAGTTTCACTCAATGTATACCTCTTGTGCAAAAGTCTAGCTGTAAAATATGTCCATCGCAACACAGAAGGATCTTTACTTAGAACAGTATGCAAATCAGGGGCACTTGGATGGCTTAGTAGGTCAAGCGACCCTCCCCTCAGGTCATGGTCTCCCAGTTCGTGGCTCTGCACTGACAGTGTGGAGCCTGCTTGGGATTCTCTCTCTCCCTCTCCTTCTCTCTGCCCCTCCCGTGCACTCTCCCTTTCTCTCTCTCTCCCAAAATAAATAAATTTAAAAAAAATAAAAGGGGCGCCTGGGTGGCTCAATCATTTAAGCATTCGACTTCGGCTCAGGTCATGATCTCACAATCCATGAGTTTGAGTCCCGTGTCGGGCTCTGTGCTGACAGCTCAGAGCCTGGAGCCTGCTTCAGATTGTGTCTCCCTCTCTCTCTGCCCCTCCCCTGCTCTCACTCTGTCTCTTTCTCTCAAAATAAAATAATAAAGACATTTAAAAATATTTTAAAAAGAAAAGTAAAATATGCCAATCAGAAGAGGCAAATTGATACCTATTTTTTATCCAGGACCATCTATCAAAAATATTAAAGCCACAGAGGTGTCTCAATGACATCTGTAAGTTACCAGTCATTTCTTTGAGAGACAAATGTGATTCATGAATAATGCCCAAATGCCAGAAAATAAAAGCTTAGCAAGTCCCTTGGCAAAGAAATGCCACCCTCCTCTCTGACAAGTCCCTTGTTAGAGCCGTGCGCTCATATTCACGTCCTGCTAAAATATTCTGTGCTTTGCTTAAAATCAAATAATGCCTTGCCATTAAGAGAAGTTCTTCAAAAAACAAATCACTAATTACTACTGAACAAAAAGGGTTAAAAATCCAGTTTTTACAAAAATAATGAAAGTCATTTGTTAAGACATTATCGCTCAAACATATACCTGCTATAACTTTTCTTTGAAAAAAAATTTTTAATGTTTATTTTTGAGAGACAGAGACAGAGAGCAAGCAGGGGAGGGGCAGAGAGAGAGGGAGACCCAGAATCTGAAGCAGAATCTGAGCTGTCAGCACAGAGCCCGATGCGGGGCTCAAACTCACGAACCGCGAGATCATGACCTGAACCGAAGTCGGACACCTAACCGACTGAGCCCCCCAGGAGCTTCAGCTGCTATAACTTTTCATTCATATTTTTATTTAAACACACGTAAGACCTCAACAGGTGCCAGCAATCAATGTGGTCACAATTCATTGCCATTTATTTGAAACTTAACCTTAGTAAAGTGCTTGTTTAGCCAGTATCGTCTGATTAACATTGGATTAAACATCCCCACATGATTAAAAACGCAATCAGGAGGTAAGTTAGAGTTTTACTAGGTCCAAAAGCAGACCTGTGCCAAAGGCAAAGCACACGAGTTCAACAGATCGATGTAGGACAGAGCTTGTACCCCGGAGCCGGTGGAGTCGGAAACCAGAGGGGTTCTGTCCACACCGCTTGCAAAGCGCGTGTTCACACAGCCACAAAAAGCCTGTCTAACTGAACGGGGGCAGCACATTTATTTTACCTTTGGAGTTCAGACAGCACTCATTACACATCTAACAGTTTGCATATTTTTTTTTTTTTTTGCAAAAGAAACAACTAACAAGAAACGTTCATTATAAATCCTGGTTCATTACAAAACGATACGGTAAATATTCTCTGTGTTTTACATTAGTCGTGGGACCACCCCTAGGTCAATCCTGAATAGCGAGCCCACCTTTGCCCAAGGTTTTGTGCGTGAATGTTGGGCATAGAGCCGCTCAGCCTAAGTCAGTAGATGTAAGGTGTGAAATCACAGGCCGGTGTCCCACAGTGTCTGCAGCTGGTAGTTTGAAATGTCTGCTGTGAAATTTCCGTCCTGTGTGTGGATCCAGATTGGAAGAGGCGTGAGACCCAGGACATTCCTGAAGGGTGTAAATGTCCCCAGAAGCAGAGGACTCCTGACGCCTCTTAGCCTCTTTCAGGCAGGACGGGAGCGTCAGCAAGCTATGCGATGCTTACATTTCAGAAGTAAATGAACTTTACAGTTTTATGGTGAAAACAAAAAATGAGGGAACATGCAGAGCATTTTCAAAAATCTTCCTAATGTTTGAAGCACTTTTTCAAACCCTATGTCCTGTTCAGATGCTTCCTTCTGCAATAGGAGGACATGTACTTTAACATTTTTCTTAGTTTTGTTTTAATGTTTATTTACTTCTTGAGAGAGAGAGACACAGAGTGTGAACAGGGAAGGGGCAGAGAAAGACAGACACAGAATCCCAAGCAGGCTCCAAGTCTGAGCTGTCAGCACAAAACCTGAGACAGAGCTCAAACTCATGAATGGTGAGATCATGACCTGAGCCGAAGTCAGACACTTAACTGACTGAGGCACCCAGGTGCCCCCCATGTAATTTAACTTTGAATTTTAAACTATGGCAATTTCAATCATGTACCTCAAGAAAATGTGGATATTTCACGAAAAGGCAGAATGATGGTCCTGAAAAAAGACCTTAAAGTAAGTTACTTCATTGATGTAAAGATTGAAAGCCCACAATTAGTGAGATGCATTGACCCCAAATTTATTCAAATATATCGATCTGAAAAGGACCAAGAAAATCCATTACTCGGTTTGTATCTTAATCATGACCTTCAGAAAATAATGAAATGTCAAGGGCAGAATTTCTGAACTTGTGTCTCTTTAATAATTACTTAAGCTCTGTGCTCACTCTAAACAGTCAAAAGGAATCAAGCCAGGTGGCTAGTAAAACTAGTATTACAGTGCTAACCGAGGACAGACAGTTGTTGGAGACCGTGTGTTCCCCAAGGAAGGTTAGAGGAAGTGCCCGAGGGGTAGAGGACATGACTGTGTCAGGTGCCACAGCACCAGAGAGCCAGGCACTCGCTGGATTTCCACAGTGTGTGCAGCACAAAACGGCGCTGAGTACAGACGTTTCTCAAGCCAAGGTGATTACCTAGTCCATCCACATGGACTGGAGGAGTTTCATCTTTCCTTAGCATGGCCACCCCATACCCACTACGAAGAGAAGCATTTAGCTGCCAAATGACAATGAAATGGCATTCCGTGCTTGGAACCTGGTTTATTTTCTGCTGAAGTCCGTCTCAGGGGTATACGTTTGTATTTTGGTTTTTGGTTTTTTTACTTGTGACTTTATCAGAGAATAAAAGCAGTTTTTTAAATTTTTTATAGTTTATTTATTTTTGAGACAGAGAGAAACAGAGCATGAATGGTGGAGGGGCAGAGAGAGAGGGAGATACGGAATTGGAAGCAGGCTCCAGGCTCCGAGCTGTCAGCACAGAGCCCGACGCAGGGCTCGAGCCCAGGAACTGTGAGATCATGGCCTGAGCCGAAGTTGGACACTTAACCGACTGAGCCCCCAGGCACTCCTAAAAGCAGTTATTTAGACAGAAAAACTTGGATACTACTGGGAATAGCATTCCTGCTGCCCTGTCTATGCAAACCCGCTGTGAATCCTCCCGCGTCTGGTGCCGCTGGGGAATCTACAGTGTGCCTTACTACCGCGGGTCCGGGCTATCCTCGCCCGTGGGGACTCCACTCTGCTTGCCCAGCCCGGGTTGGCAGCAGCCGCAACCTGTTGAACTTGTGACGGGGCCAGCAGTTTGTCGGTGTCAAGGTAGCAAAGATCTGTCCCGCATGCCTGGCTGTTCAGTGCTTTCTGCGGCCGGCTTGGCCATCCCTGAAGCACAACTGAGTCATGGTCGGAATGGCTTGGGTTTAGCCCTTGTTCTGACTTGATGGTAGTTTTTCATCTTCCCAAGAACCTGATATCAGGGAAGCCTGCCTTGCTGGATCCAGATCTTGGAAAGATAATGAACTAGGACACTGTCATTCACAATCGTTATGCAAGGTCTTAATGTTTTCCTCTGTGGGCAGAACCCATCTGACCAAAAATGGATATATTCTTTCCTACAAGGAGGCTATGTAGACACTTCAGTGGCTGCAAAATGGTGCTGTTCCTTCAGATTCTACTTTCAACTGTGACATCGCTTTCGTGGCACATTGCCATAGGTTGCCATCCAGGCGAGCACCGTATATTTCCCCAGTAGCATACATTTCAGGAATTCCAGAATCTTTCTTGCAATATATATGTCTGCATGCCTCTCAGAGAAGTCACGCTCCCGTGAGCCACAGGAATGGGACAATTCTGTGGCTCCAGTTCATGGAGATCGTTTAATACTTGGGAGCCTTAGTGTTCAAATCTTCACCTTTATTTGCCAGGCTGTGAAACAAATGGCATTTGTAATCATTTAAAGAGAAGATATGTCAGGGGCACCCAGGTGGCTTGGTTGGTTGGGCTTAGGACTTCAGCTCATGTCACGATCTCATAGTTTGTGGGTTCGAGCCCCGCATCGGGCTCTGTGCTGACAGCTCAGAGCCTGGAGTCTGCTTCAGATTCTGTCTCCTCACCCATCTCTCTCTCTCTTCCTCTCTCTCTGTCCCTCCCACACTTGCACTGTCTCTCTCTCTCTCAAAACTAAATAAATATTTTAAAAATAAAGAAAAGGTATATCTAAGCTAAGAACAAGAAAACAAACAAGAAGATGCGGGCTGAGTTTCCCTTTTCTGTCCTAACCAACAACTTGGTTGTTACTAACATAACTCATTACTGTACCTTCCACCTCAACCCTTCTGTCAAATATAAACATTCTGGTAAAATCACACACACACACACACACACACACACACACACACACACACATCCATGGGGAGCAGAACCTGGATGATGACTCCTCTAACGGTTGGTGGAAATCCTTGATTTATAACAGTGCTGTAGACACTCAAGTCTCCTCCACAATGCCCATTCCCCCATTTTAAAGATGATCATCAGTTCCCAGAGGACCACAGCCCTGTGTTCTTGCCAAGCACGGAGGACTGGCCTCTAGGAACTGTCTTAATGTCCTTGTCTACTACTTCTGTCATCTGGTTTGGTTTCCACTGATTATTTTTTCTTCTTATTGTGAGACACATTTTTGTATTTCTTGGCATGCCTGGTTATTTCTGATTGCATGCAGTTTTCCTTTTTGGCTGCTAGCTAGATTGTGTTCTTATGAATATTCTTCAACTTTGTTCTGTGATACAGTTAAGTTACTTGAAAATTGATTGGATTTTGGATGTTGCTTTTAAGCCTTCATTTTGGACAAAAGAAATGTTCAGTCTAGGTCTGACTGTCCCCTGCACTTGAGCCGTGTGAGTATCCATGTCAAGTTCTCTACCTCATGCTCCTCAAGTCAGAGGTTTCCCACTGTGACTATTGGAAATAGAAATTATTCCTCACCCCATGTGAGCTCCATTGATGCTCCGTATAATTTTTTGAGCAGTTACATCCAAGACTCTGGTATCTACTTCATGTATGAACGGATCAATACTCGTGTGAAGAACTGAGGAGGGCCACACGCAGTTGTCTGGGGTCCTCGCGCCCCTGGCGCTCTGTCTGCAAAGTCCGGTCAACATGGCATCCTTGGCCGCTCAGCCTGTTTCTCCATCAGGGGTCCACAGGGTTGTACCTGGGCTTCCCTTCCTGCTCTGCATCCAGATGTCCTGGGCAGTAAGCTCAGAGATCACCGTCCATTATTGCTAATACACAACATCTTGAAAACTATTATCCAGTGTATTTTGTCTCGCTCTTTAGTTGTGTTTGGCAGGAGGGCAAATTTGGTTCGTAAGAGTCCTTCTTGGTCAGAAGTAGAAATCTTTGCTTATGTGTCCTTTAATGCGGTCGTCAGAGCACTCACGAGAATTTTCTGGAACAATCACTCCCTGAGGTAAAGGGAAATAAAGAAAATCGATTGAAATCTGAAAACTTCTAAAATGCAAACTAACCGAAAAACTTCACTTGTCTGTATGTTTTATACATTTTGAACGAACCAGTTTAAAAATAAAATACCTCAAGGGTGTCTCATAGCAAAATACCCAGAAAAAATTATAAGAATTCCAGCAGCTGGACTGGCAGCTCAGAGCCTGGAGCCGCTTCAGATTCTGTGTCTCCCTCTCTCTCTGCCCCTCCCCCCCCCCTCTCTCTCTCTCTCTCTCTCTTTCTTAACAATAAACATTAAAAAATAAATTCCAGAAACTATTCTATCCTTGTAATCCAAATTTTAATTCAAGTTCATCTAAAGATTAATATTCCTACTCAAGAGTAGACAGTCTTGAGGCATCTGAGCATCTGACTCTTGATTTCGGCTCAGGTCGTGATCTCCACGGGTCATGAGATTGAACCCTGATCTGCACTGACTTGGGTTTCTCTCTCTCTCTTTCATCCCTCTCTGCTCCCCCCATTCTCGGGCATGCCCCCACACACTCTGTCTCTCTTTCTCTCTCTCAAAATAAATAAGTAGTAGACAAGTTTTAAAAACTAGTCGTCAATCTTTCACAAGTCTTTTCCAAGAGGACACTATACTATCAATGGGTGAGAGAGAAAGATACGCCCCGATTCTCTGAACCACAAGGTACCTCAGATACAGGATTTGGGAAGCTCCCATTTTCCCCTAACCTGTAATAATTTGGTGTCTCCAAAAAAGTGCTGGAGGCTACTTTTCAGTCTTCCTAGCCAAGTCCACTCTCACTCTCCTATTTTCCTCTTAGAGGTACCCATTCTCCGCTGCAGGAGATGAGCACCACTTGCCCTGGGAGCTGGCTCCTGGCATCTGGAATTTCCAGTCCTTGGAACATACATTCTGCTCACCATTCCCATGGGAGGAGAGGAGGCATTTGCTAGGACAAGCCTTGAGAGAGTACTGTGTCACTGGGATTACACGGGGGATATGTGACTGAACCCCACTAAAGCCTCTCTCTGGAGAGCTGGTGCAGAAATCTGCTTCTGGCACAGCTCCCCAAAAACGAGCCTTCTGGGTAAGAACCCTGGCCCCTTACACCGACCGCCCCCCAATCTGGGATGGGGCGTGGGAGTTCTGCTTCTTGCTTTGGTCTCTCTTAGCCTTCTGTGAATGGCAGCCCAGTTTCAAATTTCACACACACACACACACACACACACACACACACACACACACACCGCCCCTGAGGTTGAAAACCAACATTAACACATCTTAGTTACCATGGAGACACCAATATCGTTTGTATATGCACAACTATTGACGAAAAGATGCGGTTTCTGGAAAACTTCAGACATGACCTGACGGCTACTGAGACCACGTATGTGGTGAGAAATCTATTTATAAATCTAGGAGTCGTTCACGAAAGGATTTACCATCTTCTAAACATAACAATGACCTGGAAACACTCGTTCTCTTACGCCGGAACCGCGTGCACACGGCACAGCGTTAGGCAGGCGTACAGCTTCGTGACTGGGCAAGTTCACATGTGATGCTCCACTCACAAGCCGAGAGCGCGTCTGTCCAGAAACATTGTTAATTTTAAAATATTCGTACTTTAGAGCACAGGTTTGTGATTTAACTTATTTCACCACCAGCGTATTATTTTTTCTTCTCATTCCTTCTGGATCCGAGCAGTCCGTAGAAGGCAGCGATCTGCAGCACTAAGAATCCCTAAGGCACAGCTGCGTTTCTGCTAAATTCTTCTTGACGAATGTTCGGCATCGCCACCTGAGCGCCGTCTCCGCTAAACCGATTTCAGGTGCGTCAAAGGCTCTAACGCTCAGGTATCTCTCGCTTTATCAGACAAAGGGCGGGTTGCTCTCCGAGTGTGGGCATCAGGCTGATGGACCTGTGACCACGGACGTGTGGGTCACGTGAGCTCTGCAGCCCAGATGCATCACTTAGAGCCACAGCCCAGCTCCTTTCTTCCAGGGTCCTCCTTCCATCCGGCCTCCTCACCTCACGGGTCTCACTGCCTCAGGCTTAGTCCCTTCCCGCCCTTATGGCCACACAGACTGATTCCAGCTTCGTGCCTCCCTCCCTTACCCTCTCTCTGTTCATTTAGACCTTTTATACACTGACATAAAATGAACCAAGACTCTGAGCCTTGTTTTCATTCTAGTAAAACTTTCTTCCCGGAACAGCACAGCTAAAACTGATTCTGTCTCCACTTTTTTTCTTAAGTTTATTTATTTATTTTGAGAGAGGCAGAAACAGTGTGAGTGGAGGAGGGACAGAGAGAGAGAGAGAATCACAAGCAGACTCTGTGCTGCCAGCGTAGAGCTGATGGGGGGTTCGAACCCACCAACCATGAGATCATGACCTGAGCCAAAATCAAAAGTCCGACTGAGCCACCCAGGCGCCCCGATTCTGTCTCCAGCTTTACAAAGTCTGCTTAGCTATGACTCTGTGGTTCATTCCTCTCTGATGCTGGTGTTTTACTTGTTACTGCTAATCTACACAGGAAAGCGTGTTTCTCTGCCGTTTCTCATTAGTGTTATCTACATATTTTTAAAGATATGATTAAATGACCAGGATAAGTAATCATGAAACCTTATTACAATTCCAACAGTTCTTAATCTTTTCATAGTGCAAGAAATACTTTCAAGCAGCTGGATCTGACAGACTTAGGGGTTTATGTAATTACTATGGGGAAAACTTCGAGCTAATCAGACAAGGTAAGACACACATTTAAACAGCTATTGTTAGGGGCGCCTGGGTGGCTCAGTCGGTTGAGCGTCCGGCTTCGGCTCAGGTCATGATCTCACAGTTTGTGGGTTCAAGCCCTGCATCGAGCTCTGTGCTGACAGCTCAGAGCCTGGAGCCTGCTTCTCTCTTCTCCCTGTGTCTCCCTCTCTCTCTGACCCTCCCCTGCTCACTCTGTCTCTCAAAAGTAAATAAGAAAATAATTTTACCTGCTGTCCTGAACATTATTTTCTAGTCACCACAACAGCTTTTAGCTGCTTCTTGTAGGTGTTTCTAATCTTACACTTATAACTTAGTTCAATAGGATATATTGTTTATGATCATTACCATCTTATACATATTTTTAAATTTTTTTAATGTTTGTTCATTTTTGTGAGAAAGAGAGACAGAGCAGAAGCAGGGTAGGGTCAGAGTGAGAGGGAGACACAGAATCCCACAGGTTCTGAGCTGTCAGCACAGAACCCGACACGGGGCTCAAACCCATGAACTGAGAAGTCATGACCTGAGCCAAAGCTGGTGGCTCAACCGACTGAGCCTCCAAGGCACCCCATCATCTTATATTTTAATTTTTTCTTCTATGGGGCACCTGTGTGTCTCGGTCAGTTAAGTGTCCAACTCTGGCTCAGAGCATGACCTTGAGGTTCATGAGTTCAAGCCCCGAGTCAGGCTCTGCGCTAAGAGCTGAAAACCTGGAACCACTTTGGGTTCTGTGTCTCTCTCTTCTCTCTGCCCCTCCTCCACTGGTGCTCTATCTCTTTCTCTCTCTCAAAAATAAACAAACATTAAATTTTTCTTCTAGAATTTAAAGGGCAAACATTTTTGATATTTATTCTTAGATATCTTGAGTTCTCCTGTTCCTAACCCATCTCCACCATGATCTCAGATCTTAGATGACCTTAGAAGTTCATCGGGAGAGTCTACGCAATCTTCCAGATCCCCCAAACACCCATCAGACACAACATTTAAAATTATACTTCCTGCGCTCTCCGGCCAGGTCAGAAACATGAGAAACTGTTGAATCTGAGGCGGCAAAAATGGAATGAATGCAGGGAAGTGAGCGCATGCTTGCTGGGGACAAGAATGGGAAACCAGCGTCCCTGATAGAGGAGGGGGCTGAGGGGCCTGGAGACCCCAGGAGAGGCCACGTCAGGAGAACCGCCACAGAAGGAAAAGACAAGGGACACAGCAGAGCTGTCTCTGGTCCCCAGCCAGCCCGCCTTCTGGATTCTGCGTCCTCCTCCTCATGCAGCCATGAATGTAGCAAGCGGGTTACTTACCTGCTGCTCGTAAGTAGGATGTGTCTTAAGTAAGAGCGTCATCCTCCTGCTAAAAAAAATAAACTCTTGGGCACCTGGGGGGCTCAGTCGAATGAGGATATGACTTCGGCTCAGGTCATGATCGCGCACTCCGTGAGTTTGAGCCCCGCATCGGGCTCTGCGCTGACGGCTCGGAACCTGGAGCTGCTTCAGATTCTGTGTCTCCCTCTCTCTCTGCCCCTCCCCCACCTGCTCACGCTCTCCCTCCCTCCCTCTCTCTCAAAAATAAAAATAAACATAAAAAAATAAACTCCTACTTTCATGCTAGCTGACATTTCTTACCAACAAACTCTTCCAAAAATAAAAAAAAAACGTAGGTAAGGACAGACATGTTGGAGAGAATGGAACTCACAGGACAAGGGAACCCCCTGGGAATGGGAGGAAATAGAGATACATTGTCTCTTGCACTTGTTACAAAATCCCGAGGTACCCTGGACGGGAAGCAGCATACAGAAGGCACCGCTGGGAGCTGGGAGAGAGCCCGGCATCGGCGGGAAATCCCAGCACCACTTGTTTCTGACTATACCATGTTTCTGTTCGTTCAGGAGTCTGGGGCAGAGCAACAGTCCTCCTGAAAGCATTTCGCATCCACGTGGCTCTCGGAAAACCATCTCCTGCCCAGGGCCCCGTGCACCCAAGAGCAGCCGGAGTCTCGACAAGGTCTGGCCCCCCTGGGAACCATGCTCCAGCCTTAACCAGGGAAACCAGCTTGCAACCGAGACCCCATTAAATCCAGAGTCAGAACCTCTGTAGTCAGGCAGTGTTGCTTCATTTCAAATCCATGGTGTACTTGCCATCACCTCTGGGCGTTCCAGAAATTTCTTTGTGCAAGACTGCGCTTGCCAGAGAAAATGAGGCATCATTTCAAACAAAACTCTAGAGGCCGAAGGAGTTTCCTTTAGCCACTAGATCTTCATGTGGTTGTTTATTCCTATTTTATTAGAACATTGCTAAGAGAACAAGGTAAAACATAGTATTGATCTCTGGAAACACAATGTTCAAAACTTGACTTTTGGGGCACCAGGGACTGAGTTGGTTAAGTGTCTGGCTTCGGTTCAGGTCATGATCTCATGGTTCGTGGGTTTGAGGCCCGTGTCGGGCTCTGTGCTGACAGCTCAGAGTCTGGAGCCTGCTTCGGTTTCTGTATCTCCCTCTCTCTCTGACCCTCCCCTGCTCATGCTGTCTCTATCTCTCAAAAATAAATAAAAAACATTAAAAAAAAACCTTGGCTTTTAACAATTACATCTCATGGTTTTTTATGTTTTTTTAATTTGTTTTTAATGTTTATTTATTTTTGAGAGAAAAAGAGAGAGAGAGAGAGAGAGAGAGAGAGAGAGAGAGAAAGAGTGTGTGTAAGTGGAGAAGGGGCAGAAAGAGAGGGAGACACAGAACCAAAGCAGGCTCCAGGCTGTGATACAGGGCTCAAAGATCATGACCTGAGCTGAAGTCGGATGCTTAACCGACTGAGCTACTCAGGCGCCCGGACATTTAGGTTTTTAACAATACCGCATACAATAGTGATATGTGGTTATTGCATTACTCAACATTCTCCATTTGCTTCCACCATAAAACGCATTTAAAAACCTATATAAGATGCATATATGTGTATATATAACATAGATACATAATGTACATCTATCTCAAACATAACTTGCTTAGGAGTGGTAGTCTGATAGATCGATTTAGTTATTTTTATTCATTCTTCTGTGTCTGAAAGGACCTCAGTTAGCTTATAAGGAGGAAATATTATAAGGCAGGAAGAGAAGCATAGGATTAGGATAAAGGCGAAAGCGAAATTGAGGCAAAGCCGTAAAATGAGGGAAGTATTGGGTGTACAGTGCTGTGTGCTGTAAGTCGTCCAGAATGGCATCTGTAATAAAGAAGAGATAATACTGTAAGCATCAATGGCCACTAGCCCTGGACCTCACCATTGTTCCAATGTAAGCCATAAAATGAGTGGATATATAATACAGTATAGTATGATATGACGTAAGTGAATGCATATGTAAACTATGTTAGCATTTGCTTTTTCATGTGTACCGTTTGCTGTGGAGAAGCCACGCATTCTTGTGATCTTGGCCTGGAAAACACCTTTCATGGGGCATTTTATTTAGAGACACACATAACTGGACTCTCTACGAGGCGGCATTCGAGAATGATTGTAGCTAATCTTACCTGTTATGACACACAGGGTTAGAAAATGTCGAGCATTGGGGCACCTGGGGGGTTCAGTCAGTTAAGCCTCCGACTTCGGCTCAGGTCATGATCTCACAGTTCACAAGTTTGAGCCCTGCCTTGGATGGTGTGCTGACAGCTCGGAGCCTGGAGTCTGCTGCGGATTCTGTGTCTCCCTCTCTCTCTGGCTCTCCCCGCTTTGTGCTCTCTCTCTCAAAAATAAATAAAAACATGAAATAATTTTTTAAAGAAAATGTCAAGCATTTCACGGTAGGAAACACAGAAGTAACAATGGGTGTCCACTATAACCAGATGGCTTACAAACCACTTGTACATGCAACAGAGCTTTCCATCTCACTGTTCCCAGACAAGTAGGGTTATTCTCCGGCCCCGTGACCGTGAGATCGCTGGGCTTGCCCCTCGTGAGCGATTGCCCTGTTTGGATGAAGGAAGGATGGAGAGACTCCAGCCCAGGTCCCACGAGGCCAGGGGCCCAGCTCACATTGACCCCTCCTCAATTTGAGGCATAAGCTTTTATTCTAAACTTACCACCCCTGTTTTTCCTTCACATTAACAAGTTTTTCTTCTGAATTTTGGCCAGAGGTCAGTGTATCTCCATGCATTGAGAGGAATTTCGGGAGCACATGAGCTCGAGAAATTCGGGAGTGTGGGAAGTAAGGAGTCTCCAGTCTCCCAAGGTGATTTAATTGACTCCTTCTTGGTCCCCAGCGTGCCTGAGAGTCATCCAGGAATCTTGTTAAATAAAATACAGCATGTGACTTAGGGGACAGCAAGGCGAGCCTCCCATCATGGCGTTTTCCCACGTGCCGTGGACTCCCTCACTCTCGGCCTCGGTAGCTCTTTTCCGTTTACAGTGTTTTCTTAAGTCCATCTATTTACTTATCTACTTATTTATCTTGAGAGAGCGCATGTGTGCATGTGAGGGGAGGGGCAGAAAGAGGGAGAGAGAGAATCCCAAGCAGGCTCTGAGCTATGAGCCCAGGGCCCCACGCTGGGCTCCATCTCACCAACCATGAGATCATGACGCGAGCCAAAATCAAGAGTCCGAGGCCTAACTGACTGAGCCCCCGTCACCCCCCATTTACAGATCGTAGGAGAGAGTATTTCCTTTGAAACGTTCACAGCAACCTCCTCCAATGCAGAAGCTTTGAATTGCTATTATTGATCTTATTTTACCAACGAAATGAATCTTTCAAGGAGGTCACCCGGTGCTCGGAACCGATCAGCCAGCGAGAGAGGCTGTTTCAAAGGTCTGGTTTTTGGGTCCCGAAGCTCTCTCCACCCTGTCACCACGGTCGCAGAGAACATCCTGTGACCCTCTCCCATGCGAGGTGGTGCTGGCCGCTGAGGGTCGGCAAACGCTGGGGTGGGCGGCCAGGTGCGTGCCGAGCCCGGCTGGCTGGGAAGACCCAGTGTCTCCACTGCAGGAGCTCTGCTAACCCCCTGACAAGACACCTCTGTCCGGGCCCTGGCAGGTGCCGCCCCCCGAATCTCGCTCTCCCTCCACCTGTGCTGAATGCACCCGGCTCACCCTTCCGTGCCCACTTCCGTCTCCGCCCAGACCACTGCTTGCCCGGGTCACTCCTCTCTGCCCTGACTCTCCGTTTACCTTTTAGTAACTCTGTCACTTCCCTCGCTGGCCGCCCTTAGCGCTCATTCAGCACTGCCTCCTTTCTCTCTATTAAAGCCACAGAAGAGGAGAATTTCCAGTCTGATCTGCAGAAGGACTAGACCTACATTCTTAGGTGCTTGTTTTTTCTTGTGGGAAAATGCAATACATCAGGGGTGATTTTCTATGCCTTTGCTCTTTAAACTCCTATTTTGAGTTTTACCACCCATGTGATTTTCTTAGAAGATTGCCTTCTCCACGGTCAGAAGAACACGTTGCACTTGGCTGACTGGTCTCAGCTGCGCGCGGCCCCTCTGGGTCTCATCCCCGCGCTGCGTGGTCTGTAAACGCTGAAGGATGGAGATGAGGCTGGCGGTGTCATTTCATGGTGAGTGCACAGGGGTGACTGGCAGCTGCCCACAAGAGAAACACTGTAGATTCCCGCGAAAAAGTCTACACCGATAGACAATGACAGCGAGGTGACATCCGCGTCTGGAGCAGGGAGGCCTGGGGACTGTTTCGTGATGGCACACAGCTTCAGACGAGGTCTGTCATCACCAAAGAAGACTTAGAAAGGAACACCACAGGGGCGCCTTGGAGGATCAGTAGGTTAAGCGTCTGACTTCGGCTCAGGTCATCATCTCGCGGTCCATGAGTTCGAGCCCCGCGTCAGGCTCTGTGCTGACTGCTCGGAGCCTGGAGCCAGCTTTGGATTCTCTGTCTCTCTCTTTCTCTGTACCCTCTCGCCCCCCTTCAAAAATAAATAAACATTAGAAACTTTAAAACAAAGGAATACCACATACTACAGAATGTCTTCTTACCCCCACTTCATCCAGTTAGTTAGCGTAACAGGCAGTCAGGGTACAAAAAAGGGTAGTATCATTCCTCGTCCAAAATAACCTGAACGGAGTAACTTTATTAAAAGCAAAAGCAATTATCTCCATTTTACACGCGCAGTGTGAATATGTGGCTGCGTGCACGCGCCTCTGCACACGTGCACACATGTATGCACACGCTTGTGTATCGTGCATGTGGAGCAGAGTAGCCAAATACACACATAGTTACACACACATAACACATTTTGAAATATGGGTGTTGTTATTATCCAGGCATTGTGTGGCCAGTAGGTCAGGAGATGACTCGTTGAGGAGATGGGTGACTATAGTCGCAGACCCCAGGAGGAGGGCCATGCAGTGCACACGGGGGCCCACAGGGAAGCACCAGGAGGTCAGAAGGCAGAAGCGACAAGGGGAAGACAGAGGCCAGAGCCCGTCTTGTGGGGTCTGCAGGACGGAACGGGATGGGCAGGCAGCTGAAGGACCGGCTGGCGTGGATCATCCGCACGCGCTCTGGAGAATCAGAGAATAGGATGGATTACAGGTGGGTCTCAAAAAACGTGGAGCCTCAGGATTTCTCAGGCAGCCACTGTCTTATCTACTCACCCATCACGAGTTGCGTGGCAGCTTGAAACAACACACACGGATCGTCTCGGTTCTGTGGGAGGCGAGCTGGCTCAGTGTGTGGCTCCGGCTCCCGGTCCCTCAGAATGGCAGCCGCCCTCCAGCCATCGCCGGGATCCTTCCGGGAGGATTACTTCCAACTTGCTCCTGTGGACGTCTGCACAGAACTCTCTGCTGGGTTCTCCTGAGAGAGAGAGAGAGAGAGGGAGGGAGGGAGAGAATGACGGAGGGAGGGCTGAGGACGGAGCCACAGCCTCCCTGGCATGGGATCCTGGCAGTGACATGCCGTCACGTCTGTGAGGGGCTCCTCAGAGGCAGGTCAGTGCGTCCGGGCCACAAAGTCAGAGACGTGAAGGACAGGATGACTCCTCACACGGGCACTTAGAACTTGCACACCTGCGGGCTCAGAAACTGCAGGACACGTAACCGAAGAAAAAAATAGAACAGTTCACGGAGAGCTTGTTAGTGGCCTAAATATGCGAAGAACTCTGAGACGTTAATAAGAAGATCATTAAATTCAAAAGCAGAGCTCCCAGGAGACGGAAGGACAGTTCAGAAAAGAAGAAATGCAGATTTCCATCAAACATATGGGGGGGGGGGAAAGTCTTCAAACATTGCAGCAGTTAGGGGCACCTGGGGGCTCAGTCCGTTAAGCTTCCCACTTCGGCTCAGGTCATGATCTCTTGGTTCATGGGTCTGAGCCTCTCGTGGGCTCTGTGCTGACAGCTCGGAGCCTGGAGCTGCTTCGGATTCTCTGTCTCCCTCTCTCTCTGACCCTTCTTCTCTATATCTCTCAAAAATAAATAAACCTTAAAAACAAGCAAATGAAAAAAGAACACCAATTTAAAAAAGAGATTATGCTTTCACGTATCAGGGAGGTAGAAATTAAATCCGCTTAGAACACCCAGGAGCAGACAAGGTCCCTTGCCTAGGCCCTAGCGGTGGTATGAAGCAGTGTAACTTTTCTAGAAAGCAGGTTGCCAACAAGTGTGCGTTCATACATTTTATATAGAAGTTCTCATTCTCGGCATCTAGAATAAGAAGATACAAAATGCAGATTTAGCCACAAAGATGTTTACTGTAGAGTTACTTGTATTGGCAAAAAAAAAAAAAAAAAGGAAGCATTTTAAATATTCGACATCTGAGAAACTATGTAAATGGAAAAACCACCCCCTCAGCTAAACGAGAAGAAAAACTGGAAGGATCCTCTTCTAAGTCAGAGACTGTTCACAGAAAGTGGCTCGGCTCGGCTGGGCGGCGGCACTGCCGCAAGGTGAAGTGTGTCCAGAAATAAAAGGAAGAAACTCGGGGTCTGCTCTGGAGAAAAAAGGGGCAGAAATGGAGGGGAGGGGGAAGGAAGAGAACCATGGCTGAGAACTCAAGTCTCGACTGGATTCCCCAGCCGAGAAAAGTCTGAGACAGTGATGTCTATTGGGAGCATGCCGGGGTCTTCGCTGCAGCACGGGGAGCCCCCCGGCCCCCCAAACCTTCGGTCACATACACAAACGCCTTCTGCAATGTTCCTATTAAAGAAAATGCCTGGAATTCATGTCTGGGTCACGGTGGTGCAGACAGGGAGACCTTACGAGAGACAGCGAGGAGATTGTAAGAGAGAAAATAATTGAATGGACGCCTGAACTCAGTCAGGATTAATGGTGGGGAAATGACACCCTCGTCATTCACAGAAATCCCCCTGAGGGCAGGGAACTTCCTACTCTCTATTCCATGGGGGTTCGGAGCCAGTCTTATCTACAGCTCAGAATGTAGGGTGACCCCAACTGCTATTTCCATCTCCCAAACCATAAATTCTAGGCGGCCCTTATACAGCCTTAGAAGAAAGCGCGATGGCAGATGAGAGCCTCTGAGCCCTGTTGTTCGGTGGAGACGCACATGCAGAGTAGCAGAGCTGGTGTGTAATCTCATAACTTGCACGTTGTTACACACGGAGAAGACACGACGTGCCTAACACACGTCAATATGCCTATCTGTGGGCGTCAGGCCGGCCTGATTTTTGTCTTCTTTGTTCATCCATATGCCAAACAGTACAAAGCACTGCTTGCTTCTTAGGCGATCAGATCTCTAAGCCCCTGGTGAGGTGGTCTGTGTGTTTACGTGTCTCAGGCCCGGTGCTCAGAAGTAGAACCGAAAGAGGGGTTCCTGCGTCAGGGACCCACAGCTCTAAGGAGGGGCCCAGCGAGGGGCAGGTGGGAACAGTACGGAGGAAGTTTCTGGTATCTCAGACATGCAACAATCTTCTCATGTTCCCTTTAAAACCAATTCTCACGTGGCTGTTGAACTACAGACCTAGAGGATTTACTTCACAAAATGAAATCATACTCATCTTTGATCCAAGCTGTTTGGGTTTGTTTTCCTCTGTGAAAGGTAATTGAGACTTAACGGGTGACACGTGGGAGCGAATCCTTCAAGACTGCTCCGCTCGCCCCTGCCGCTCTCTGACGCTGCGGAGCAAGGGCCCTAGGGAATCTGATACGAGGTTTAATCGGTATCCTGTTTTCCCCCACAAGAATGAAAATACCATGATTCTAGTCTACCTTGTTTGGTGGTGAGCGTCTCAAAGTGGCTCCTATGACCCATTGGTTCAAGGCTGTTTTATATTGTCCTCCGGTCTTACCCATCGAGGTCCAGGGCAACTCTCTTTTCTCCATGGGCTTGAGTCAGACACCTGAGAGTCAGCCCAGAGCCTTCACCTCTTGCACGTGTGGTCCAGGAGCAAGTTCTGTTGGCCCCCCCTTTCCGATCCCCCCACTTCTCATCACCGGTGCCATCGCGTGGTCCAAGCCATCATTGTCTGTGACATGGCTGGTTGAGTGGCCGCCACATCGCCATCTCTGCTACTCTCACCCCCATTGCAGTCCATTTTCACCCAGTAACTAGAACACTCCTTTTAAAATCCAAGTTGGGTCTCTGTTCCCCTTTCCTGAAATCCCTCGGAGGCTGCCGTCCATTCCAAAGTCCCAATGGTCTTTGTCCTTATCCTCACCTCCAAAGCCTCCCTTCCTTCTCTGGGGTCCACAAAGTCTGCAAGTGCTTCTCTCTGCCTCCCGCGTAGGCATGTGGTTCATCTGTCCACTTCCTTGGGTCTCTTTCCAAGTGCCACCTCACGAGAGAGCCCTTCCCACACCCCCTACCCACCCTTCCCCTCTTTCCTGCTTCATTTTCCCAAGTGAGTGTCCTCCCCTGGCATATTTCATTTTCACTTGTTGGATTTCTGCCCCCTGAAATAGAAACAAAGCTCAACAGAAAAGGAACGTGGTCTCTTGTCCATTTCTGTGTCTCTTGTGACCAGTGCTCATTGTTGTGCACTATTATTTTTTGAATGAACAAATGTATTGATATTTCTTCACATTAACTCTGCAGTCCCAAAACAGCTCCTGTTCTTGAAAGTTAAGGACTCGTCTCCTCTTTGCCTAAAACTTCAGAAACATTTCTTAGTCCTAATTCCCAAGGACCTACTCATTGATTCCTGGGAGTATGGGAGAGACGTTCTCTTTACTTATCATTGTGGGGTTTTTTTGTAAGGAATAATGGTAAAGATCAAGACCCAAGCCTCAATTAAGGGAAAAATATTCCAATGACTGACATTTTTTACAGCCTCGTTGAAATATAATTGATTATAGCCACCTGCACACATTTAAACGTTCATGGTGTATTCTCACGTGATCATTTATATAGATAATGATGTCATCTGAAAATCTCAGGACTGGAGAATATTTAGCCCAAAACTAAACATTGCTCTGCTCTTCCTGACTAAATCTTACAAGGAAGACCTAGAAAGATCAGACTATTTTTTAACCTGGACACTACCTTTCTCTTTTTTGCCTTATTCACCTGTCTGGAACCTCCAGTATAATACTGCATAGAAGTCACAGAAGTCAATGTCTGGTGGAGATCCTAGTAATTTCATATTATCAGGCCAAGTGACGCTACATCACAGTTAACTGATGCTCTCGATATCTGGGGCCTTTTTGTCTCCATCTCTATGCTTTGTTTTCAGTAGTTTCCATTGTTATGTCTACAAGTTCAGTGATCTTTCCTTCTGCAGTTTTGTTTTGTCTTTTAATGTTCAGGGGGCGCCTGCCACGTGTTTCCAGAACACAGCTCTCCACGTGTTACCTTCTCCAGTAGTTTCCTACAGGAACTTCACCCTTCTTGCCAACCTTGACTTTCCCCCTCCATCCTGTCTAGCCAAAGAGTCCGCCAAGCTCTGCATCGTGCCTTGTGGTCCTCTACCTGTGCTGCAGTGTTCTCGGGTTCCCCTCATTCTCTCAGGGATCACCCTTTTTTGTTGTCTGATGCTCAGTTTCTTGAAAACTACTGTTTCATTTGCTAGTTGTTTCATGTGAGAAGGCAGATTCAGTCTTTGTCACTCATTCCTAACTGTAACCAGAATTTCACCACCACCTCCCATACATAATTTTGACTTACGTGCAACTGAGAGGGAGTCCGGGGGGCGAGGTCTTATAGTTGTCTCTCGTGTATGGTCCCATCATGCCTTCCCATGTCTTTCCAAGACCAACACTGCTTCTCCACGAAGACTTCTTGCCTTCTCTGAGACCAAACTCCACAAGCCTCTGTCTCCTCTGGTTTTCACTTCTTTTCTCCACTGGTTATGAATCGGCTCAAATGTGTCCCAGCAAACTGCCCTCCAATCAATTACTGGCCAACACTACTGAGTCATCACTCCCTGCCATTTTCACTCTTGATGATCTAACTCTATGAATCTCCCACCTCATTTTCTGTCCACTCATCAAGCCATTGAAATATGGGCCCTGTCTCCACCACTTCATTAAAGCCACACTTTCCATGATCACTAATAATCTGTACGTTCTCAAATCCACGGCGGGACTTTTCAGAAAAGTGTGTGACCCCCTGTTGCCCTTGTGACCAGCGATCCCTTCCTCCTTCCTGAAAGTGTCTTGGTAACCATTCCTCCCTCAGTTTCCCTTCTAATTCTCTGTCTTCTCCCTGTATCTGTGGGCTTCTCTCTTCTTGTTCAACCCAATGGATGCCAGTGTTGCCAGGGTCCACTCTCAGCCTTCTATTGAACTTATTCCTTGTGCTGTCTCACTTTTTCTAAAGTCAGATCAGTATATCCAACTCTGATAGTCATTTTCCCTTAGATATGGACCCTCAAAACAAGCAGATTGTCCCAAACAGAAATCATGTCAACCTCTGCCATTTCTGTCCCATTGACCCCGAGTGGTCCTCTATCCCCAAGAAGTCACCATCCACATGCCAGAATTCATAGCCATTGTCCATATTTGATTAGTCAATAAACCCAGGTGAGTCTCAATCGTAAATGTTTCTGAAATCTGTATATTCCCTGTCACCCTCCATATCACTAGCTTAATTTAGAATTTTCTTACTCTTTGCTTAGATTACTGCCATTGGTTCTTCTTGGCCTTCCTGTCCCCAGTTCTATCCATGTTCATTCCTTCTTTCATTGGACAGATGCTGACTGACTGCGTGGTGTGTGCCAAACTCCATTGTCAGCAATGGCCATGCAGACATGGACCTTCTGCGGTGGAGCTTTCATTTTAGACGGGGGAGACTGGGATCCCCCAAACAAGCAAAACAAAGAAACCAGCAACCAACATGTCAAATATCAGTTAGTGGCAAGTTCTATGCCAAGAACTAGATTGTAAGTAGGGAGAAGGCATCTCCAAAGAGACAGTATTTAAGATATGCTCTAAGGACCATGGAGGGCTCAGCCATAAAGAGGGAGGGTCAGGATCCTTTAATTTTCTATCAGATTTATTTTTACAAAACGAAATTTTCTCAGGCCACATCCTTCAGCACAAACCTCTTCCCCGTTTGGCTCCTGGTAGAATCCGGGTCAGCTCCTCATCTCGGTGTATGCAGTCCCTGTAGACATAGCTCCTCCAGCCTCTCTGGCCTCATTAGTCTCAGTCTTAGTCTATTCCTGCTTCTCAAACCAGCTATCCCAAACTAGGGACCTTATAAATGACAGAGACGTATTTTTCCTATTTCTGGAGGCTGGAAGTCCGAGACGAGAATGCTAGCATGGTGGGATGAGGGTGCACTTCTCAGCGTGTCCTCACGGAGCTCTGTGGGGTCTCTTCTACAAGGGCCCTAATCTCGTTTGTGAAAGCCCAGCCTTCACGTAATTATAACCCAAAGGCTTTACCTCCTAATACCATCATGTGGGTCATTAGGTCTTCAACAGATGAATTTTGGTGAGACACAAACACTCAGACCATAGTAATCTCTATGGCTTGCTCTTTACTTCAGACCTAGGCAACACTTGCTGTTCCTGAAATTCACCACTAGTGACTGCTTCCATTTTTCACATATTGTCTTTCCCTTTCTAGACAGTTATTGCCCACCTACCAAATGCATAAACACTTGCTGAATGACTTGGTGAAGTGAGAGCCACTACCATTTTATCTTACAGTGGTCCATGCCCTGCCTACAGCATGCTTTGAGTCTGCTCTTCATCTCCTGGAACATACTGGTGATGGGGTCTGCGCACATTCTTAGTGGAAACTTAGTCCGGCTTCTGACTCCTAGGGCTCCTGTGAACAACTACAACAAACATTTCCAACATGAAGACACATCCAAGTGAAAAGGTAAATTAAAGTTGAGACTCATGCAGGAGAACGTTCAAATATCTATTAAGGGGCAAAAGAATGTGATGTAGTGATTGCTTCCTTTTGCTCTTATACTTAAATGGCAACGAACTTTTAATATTTCTAATGTAAGCACATGAATATACTCCATTACAACCTACAGACACCAAGATACATTTACAGCGATACTAGCCTGGTGCTCAGACTCAGGTCAAAACTATGTTGGTCTTCATTATTCATTAACCCAGGCTCATCTTCTTGTTCAAATAAAATAACAAAAACCATACATCCACTAGAAATGTACTATTTAGGTTCTTACTCTTGAGTGTAAAAGAGGAAGGATCATTACTATGGACCAAGTTGTGTCTCATCCCCTACCCCCAAATTCATTTGTTCTAGCCTGACACCCAGGGTGACGGTATTTGGAGCTAGGGCTCTCAGAGAGGTAAATTAAGATGAGTGAGGGTGTCGAGGTGGGAGTCTAGTCCAGTAGTGCTGGTATCCTGTAACAAGAGTAATGTCCATCACCTGATGAGTGGATCAAGAAGATGTGGTATATATATATATATATATATATATATATATATATACAATGGAGTATTACATGGCAATGAGAAAGAATGAAATCTGGCCATTTGTAGAAAAGTGGATGGACCTGGAGGG
>PJEM01010559.1:0-61296 GCA_004023845.1 Helogale parvula | reverse complement strand
ACTTTAGAGATATTCTAATGGCTGAAATATCATTCAAAATATAGATGTGCCGTAATTACCTATGATAGTAATTTGACTACTTAAAATGCTTACATTTTTGACCCATTATAAATAAAAATATATGATGAATATATTGTATAGTTTTGTTCTCATAATTAATTATTTTTTCCTAAGATTGGACTGCTAGGGTGGTTCAGTAGAAGCCAGAGAGAAACTTGAAAGAGAGTTTTAACTACTAATGCCAAAAAAAACGGAAGAAAATGTTTTGCATCATGAGATGCAATGTGACTTTCATCCAAAAGTTCCTTTTCTTCTTGCAATTCTAATGTTTGACTTGTAACCAAGTATAGAAAGGAGTGGTAAGCACGAGTATGACGGCCTGATTCCCTGGGTTGTAACTGTGACTCTGCCACTTACTCAATAGAACAAATAACTCAAACTCTTAATGCCTCAGTTTCCTCCTTTGTGAGATGGTAAGAATAGTCCCTGCCTCTTCGGGTTGTTGTGACAATTGAATAGATTAATTGATATAAATCTCACTGTATTATGCCCAACACAGTAAGTGTTCACTGCATCTTTATAACTAGTAGCAACAACATTCAGGAGAATAATTTCTAATTTTACGGTGTCAAAGGTTACTCTTTTTCTTCAATCCCCATGGCATCTCAAAATCTAAAGCAGCTCACATGACTTGTGTTAAACCATTCCATACCTGCAAATACATGCGTGGAATGTGCTCTTTTTACAGTCCCTCGAATTGTTAGTATTTCAGGTATACACATAAATCACATGACAAGTGCCTTGATCCTTATCTCAAAAAGTCAATGGCAGAATTCTTCTGAGCAAAACATTTTTCATAGATGGTTTGGGGGCTCTTACACTTTTCACCTTCAAGTATAAAAGTTATCATGAAGCAGTCACCAAAAAAAAGAAGCCAAGTCTGCTATGAATTAATAGATATCTCCAGTGGAAAGAAAAAGCTTTGTCACCGCAGTCAGTATCTCCATGGTTGGCAGTTTTCCAACTGCAGCCACATAGTGTGAGGGAGGCTGCAGGTGGGTCTCCTGAAGCACATGAGCTCCATTTATCAGTTAGGCTTTTAGCCCTATTTGGAGTCCCTGCCCCACAAAGCTTAACTAGGTAAGGCAGGCCTAGAGACCTCGTTGGCCCATTTTTGCTAAACCTATAGCTGATCGGGGCCCGTTACATCTTCACATGGCAATGGTAAGGAAAGGAAGGGTGGAGCCAGGAGAAAAGGATATAAAAAGAGGAGCTGGGTCAGTACAGGTTTCTTCTTTCTATACCCCTGAAGCAGGGTTTCTCAGAGTCAGCTCTACTGGCGTTTTGGACCAGATAACTCATTTCTGTGGCAGGCTGTCCTGTGCATTGTAAGATGCTTCATCACATTCCTGGTGTCTGCGCACTAGACTCCAGTAGCACACCTGCTCATGCCCATCATGATAACCAGAAATGTCTCCAGACAAAATTGGCTCCTGAACCACCACTTTAAGGCTACACTGTAATAAGATGTCTACTTGTATCCTCGGCCTTGGCTGACTGGAGTTGTCCTCTTCCTCCTCCTCCTTTTCCTCCTCCTCCCAATCCTCCTCTTCCCCCTCCCCTCTCCTCCTCCCCTCACCCCATCCTCCTCCTTTCCCCTCCCCCTCCGAGAGTTCTATGATGAAAGGAGCCTTGAATTCGAAGTGGACCACTAAACTTCACACAGTCTGAGGTGGATAGTCAGAGCATAAAAATAAAACTATCCCTTCTACCTACCTTATAAGGCCAAGGCTCAAATCATGTGCCTTTAGAAAGCTCAGTTCCAGCTAAGGCAAAGGAAGTCATCTCTTTCCTTTTCTCAAGGTTAATACATTTCTACCAAAATTAATGACAAAGGTAAAGCAGCCAGTTTTAATTTTTTTCACTCTATTTTTCCTACAGTCATTTCTATTATGAAAATGTATATAGTCTTGAAGGTACAGCTTCAAGACAGTATCATTTGTCTCCTTGAGAAACATGCATTCCTTTTAAAATGTGTTCACACACACACACACACACACCCTCTCTCTCTCTCTCTCTCTCTCTCTCTCTCTCTCTCTCTCTCTCTAGTTCTAATGGTCTCAGAGTTACTGAGCTACCTTTTTCTAACAATTTTGTTCTCTCAAAGGCTTCATATGGTGCTTTCATGTCCTTGCACATAAGCTTAGCTCTTTGTACTACTTTAGTATACGTTAATAAGTTTCTATTTTAAAATTCATGGTTAATGACAATCCTGTTTTATTTTTTAAATTTTTTAATGTTTGTTTATTTTTGAGAGAGAGAGAGTTGGGGAGGAGCAGAGAGAGAGGGAGCCACAGAATCCAAAGCAGGCTCCAGACTCTGAGCTGCCAGCCCAGAGCTCAACACGGGGCTTGTCATCCTTGCGCTGGGGCCATGCTAGTCTTCTCTGTATCGTTCCAATTTTAGTATATGTGCTGCCGAAGCGAGGACTCAACACGGGGCTTGAACTCACAAGCCATGAGATCATGACCTGAGCTGGGCAGACGCTCAATGGACTGAGCCACCCAGGAGCCCCTCTATTTTATTTTTATAAAGATTAAGTCATCACAGAAGTATACTTTGATAAATGAACCTGATATAGTTTCTGGTATCTGAGTCTTAGTGATCTGCATTATGTAGTCTATTTTAACATAAACTGACCAAATGGAATTAGCTGCATGTTACTTTTCTACCTTAGAATATTCTCCTTTACCTAAACTATTGAATCGCATTAGAACCCCGAATTATCATTGATCATAGAATGCCAGTGTTTATTTTAACACTCTAAAATGTTGCCAAACAACTGTTCTTATATTTGTTTTAATATTGAGAGGATTAAGTCTCAGTATGAAGTTTTTTAGGTAACTAGTTTGAAATTTTACTGCTTTTTCAGTGGGTTTATTTTTCCTGTATACTCATAGGAAAAATAAACACATGCAAAAGAGCCCCTTTTATGAAATCTATAACAGCATATATTTGTACTTTTCATATATTTTCTTGCTGTTTATCTAAATATTTCTTTCATAAGTAATCTTGGCAAGTATCTCAGTGAACTATAGTTCGTAATTTTAAAAAATTCACCTTTTCTTGATTTTCATGAACTTTCATGAACATTCTACAGAGAAATGCAAGGGAACAATTCATTGGTAATTATCAGATTTGGGCAAATTTTACTTACCAACAATACTAATAAGTTGTTAATATTAATTTAAATTAATATTAAAATGAATAATATTTTGAGTGTTTACTTTGTACTAAATGTAACTATTTGCTAAATTATTTTCATTTGTTGTTGTAATTCTCATAGAGGTATGAATTTATTAAATATTGGTGTTTATAATTGTCCCCATATTACTTTTTTAAATTCCCCGTTATCCTAATTTCTTGGTCAGTCAGTGTCCTTGGAATATCTTATAGTTGAAAAGTGTATTGTTGGAGCACCTGGGTGACTCAGTGGGTTAAACATCCCACTTTTGGTTTCGATTCAGGTCACGATCTCATGACTCATGGGTTTGAGCCTTGCAGTGGGCTTTGCACTGATAGGGCAATGCCTACTTTGGATTCTGTCTCTGTCTCTGTCTCTCTCTCTGTCTCTCTCTCTCTCTCTCTCTCTGCCCCTCCCCTGCTCATGCGTTCTTTCTCTCAAGATAAATAAATAAATAAACTTTTAAAAATTTAAAAATATCTTCTAAAAAAGTGTTGTCTGACAATAAGGATTAATGGGTTAACTTAGCTAGACTCTACAGCTAAAATGTTAAAAGTAATCATATACATGGCAATGAGAAAGAATGAAATCTGGCCATTTGTAGCAAGGTGGATGGACCTCAACGGTGTCATGCTAAGCAAAATAAGTCAGGCAGAGAAGGACAGATACCATATGTTTGCACTCATAGGTCTAACAGGAGAACAGGAGAAACCTAATGAAGGACCATGGGGAGGGGAAGAGGGAAAGAGAGTTGGGGAGAGAGAGGGACGCAAAACTTGAGGGACTATTGAATACTGAAAATGAACTGAGGGTTGAAGGGGAAGGAGAAGGGGGGAAAGAGGTGGTGGTTATGGAGGAGGGCACTTGTGGGGAAGAGCACTGGGTGTTATATGGAAACTAATTTGACAATAAACTATTTAAAAATCATATAAATAAGTGGAAGAAAAGGACAGGGTAGAAGAAGAGAAAGGAGAAGAGAATGAGACTATAATCTCTGTCTCCAGATACCTGGTTGAGGCCATGTAACTTAGAAGTATAAAACAACTATCAGACAACATGAAATCAAGCGTAGATCTTGTGGCAGTGTCTCACAGGAATTCAAAGTTGGGAAAGGTCATTAAGACCTAAGGTTAGTTAGAGACGCTCTGTGGGCAGTGAATTCTTCTCTCAGCCTCAGAGGAAGTGAAGATTTGGTGTTGGTCTCAGGCAGTTGGTGAGCGGCCAGTGATGAACAGATGACATTCCAGTTGAAGGACAAGTCTAAGAAAAGTTCAGGAGATGAGAAAGAACTTCTAGTATAACAAATACAATCAACTCAAGAGTTTGAATTTTTCCTGAAACTGTCACATGATTTTTATACAATTTCAGGAGAAGGGCATTTGGTTTTGATCTAATGTAAAAGCATGGGGGTGTATCTGGGGTTGAAGGGAGCACATAACCTCAGATAGGAGAAGTCAGTACACCAGGGTTCGCTTGGCACTTATGTTGCCCATGCTTCCAGAGAGAGAAGAGAACTAAAAAGGTGGGGTTTTTTCTTAGTTGTTTCCTTAGTTAAAAGTGTATTAGACCATACTTTGCTGTATAAAAGGAGATGACACTAGAAATTTTAGTGAACTGGTGCAGATTTTGCTTGTTGGTAGTAAATATTTCTGGATTCCTTTTGGCATTGTCATCCTTTGTTTCAGTGGTTCTCAGCGCTTTTTTCCCCTGTCTTTTTCTATTTCTTCAATCCTTCACTCCAGGTTGCCACTCTGATATAGTCTCATAATTTCCCATTACACAGCATAATTATTCTAATGGAGGCGGGATGGTGGGAAGGGTAAGCCTGGGGAAGATTTGTATCAGAATCCAGGAGAGGGATGTGGGCTGTATATGATTTGAAAGTTCTCTTTGGAAGTATTGATATCCCCCCTTCCCTGTGCCCTTTGCTTTTTAACGATTTTTAATATTTTAAATTCTATACCTAGGTTGGTATTTTTCTGGAACTTTATTAATATGTTAGGTTACTAATAAATTAGAATGTTATTTTCAATAACTTAATTTGAAAGATTTTTTTAAATCTGCCCTCTCCCCCCAATTTTATTTTCTAGATCCCAAAATCCAAGAGTGAGGGATGTATTCAGTCCCACAGAGTACCACAACCGGAACTATGTGATGGCGTACCTCAGGTCAGCCTGCGGCTTAGTCATAGAAAACACTACTGGAATGAAATGAATTCAACAGAAGATGCTGGCGGTGCAAAGTTGGTATCCAGGTTGGCACATTTCTTTTGTTTACATGTTACATAGTGTATTGTCTGCTCCGATGTATCGCCTGGCATACTAAGGTTTGTTTGCATATAACTACCACTGGGGTCCACAGGATGCAGATCAGTAAAACTATTTAAAATTCATTCTAAGTTTTGAGAATTTTTTCTGAGTAATAGTTCTTACCACATAAGTGTTCCTGATTTATTATATTTATTTTTTTTGTTTATATTTTAAAACAAAGTATTCAGTCAATTGGACTGTGCTAGGCTGAGTTGTAAGTTGGAAGAGTGACTTTTTGGCTCCCTTTTCATAGTATGTTTAGTGGCCAGTATATTTGCAATCAAAATGGACATCAGAGTTGTTACTAGAACCAGCTGTCACTAACAAATTTGAATGTATCATTTTAACTATTTATTATGTTGCACATTATACCTGAAAGCAAACCTCTTTGTTACACTTGAAGAAAGCATACAGTTTTTTTTTAATAGGTAAAATGGGGTCTGAATCTTATTAACTCCTAGCATATGGAATTTTTTCCTTTTAATAATTTTTAATTTTTTGATTTAATTTAAAAGCTGTTTCTTTTTAAAAAACCCATTATAAGGCAGAAAGCTCTAGAGATTTGAAAGATACGTAAGACATTATATAGATAAGTAATATAGCTCAGGAGCTTACTACTTTGGATTGCCGTATGAAAGAGGGAATTTCTATGAAAGATGGAGAGAATTTAAATAGGAAGAAAAGGAAGGTCCAGTCAAAAAGTATAATAGAGGTATTTGAAAAATAGCAAACATGCATCATGTGAGGAATTGGTTGGAGATAAGGCTGGGAAAATGGAGGGTGGCCAGGTCATTGAGGACCTGGAATGCCAAACAAGTGTTTTTTCATTTAGTCTTTCCTTTTCTGAACAAATGTTCAGTGTTTAACCTCTGGTTCCAGGAACTGCTTTAGGATATGGGATGCAGCTTGAACATGGCCAACCAGGCCCCTGTGTTTATGGAACTTACATTTTAGTGAAGGAGGTAATAGAAAAATGGGATGGGAGGAGGAAGCCTCTGAAGATCGTTTCAGCTCTAACAAAAACCTAAGCCAGGTTGGGGCGCCTGAGTGGCTCAGCTGGTTAAGCCTCCGACTTCAGCTCAGGTCATGATCTCACGTTCGTGGGTTCAAGCCCCGCGTCGGGCTCTATGCTGACCGATCAGAGCCTGGAGCCTGCTTCTGATTCTGTGTGTGTCTCTCTCTCTGCCCCTCCCCCTCTCGTGCTCTGTCTCTCTCTGTCTCAAAAACAAATAAAACATTAAAAAAAATTTTTTTAAACCTAACTCTGGTTAATGTCCCAAACTGACGCCAAGGCAATTTTAGTTTGAGTAAGTAGGGAAGGCCTAAGCTAAGATGCAAAGGGACAGGAGAGCATTTGTGAAGGTCAAGGAAAGTGCATTTCTATGCAAAAGAACTGAGCTAGGGAACTGGGCTTCATCCTGTAGGTAATAGGAAGCCAGTAAATGTTTCATTTGGGAAGGGGTAGGTAATAGGAACCAGGACAAACTGCATATTAGAAAAAGTAATCTTTCATCAGCCTGCAGGATCAGCGGGACAAGGGAGAATTGGAGGTGGTCATAGTATTGATTCATACAACAGTTGTTCATCTTTATGGAGCTCTAGTTATGTGGCGTTTACTTGCTGGGTGCTCACAATTCAGAGAGTTAAGAGACCTGAGTCTTACACATTGGAGACACAGAGGAAAAGTAAATAAAAGTTGAATAGTGATTATTAAACACACATATGCTAGATGCCCATCAGGTACCAAGCACTGTGAAATGGGCTGGCGATAAAGTCATAAGATTCAGGTGCTTTTAAAAAGCCTCCAGTGCAATACCCAGGGTGGTGTGTCAGGCCAGAGGAAGGGCACAGACCACATCTGGATAGGAAGGTCAAAGACGGTTTCAGAAAGAGGGTGACTTTAGAAATATGGCTAGTAGGATAAGTAGAAGTTTACTGGGCAGGTAAATCGAGACAGGGGTGCTTCTGGAAGGAAAAAACATATGCCAGGACACACAGGGTGGTGAGGACCACTCAGAGAACAGCAAGTGTGGCAGAGGAGTCAGGATGCCTGATATTTAGAATGTAGGCAAGGCTAGAGGTGGGCTAGGAGACTGAATAGATCAGATCATGATAAACCGTCCTCCATGTTAAAGGTTTTGGATTTTCTCTTGACCATGACACAGTGTGGTTGCAGGAATATAGGACAGTGAATGATCCAAACAGACTTGTATTTTATAAAAGCCCTTGTGGCATCTGTGTGGAGGGAGAGGTTGCAGGTGCTGGGAGACCAGCGAGAAGGCCTCACGGCGGATCCAGCGCCACCTGCGAGCCTCAGTGAAGGGGCAGACAGGTCTGCACTTTGATGGAGAGCATGAGTGGACTTGGTCGAGAAAGGGTTGGGTTTGTTTGTTTGTTTGTTTACTCCGTTTGGGGTATTCTGTTTTAATGACTGAAAGGTAGGCAGGTCTGTGTGTGTAACAGGCAGAGTACATGGAGAGAAAGAAGCTGATGTTGCAAGCCCAGAGGTAATACAACAAGGCATCCAGAGGGAATTCAGAAACCAGAGAGCGACGTCCTCAGAAGCACAGGTTATGCACTGGCGACAGCTGTGCCTCTGGGGCCCGCCTTGTGCAGTGCGCAGTCTTCACCACTGAGCAGCAAGGGTGCCATCAATGGAAGAACTGACCTTGGGCAGAGAGGAAAGTTCCAAAAATAATAAGGGGCAAAGATAGAAACATTGGGCCTTTTTAAAGTTTTCTTCTCTAGTTTAAATATCTGGGTCACGTGGCTGGGTGACAAAAACTAGTGTAGATGTTATTTTCTGATATTAGTAGAGAGTTATGCCAGGAATCCCTTAAGTGAAATAATGAAAAGAAAAATTTAAATGTTGTTTATATCTTTTATTATTATTATTATTCATCCAGGCAGAAAATGAAAGGAAAAAAGTTACATAGGACACCTGGGTGGTTCAGTCAGTTGAGCATCCAACTCTTGATTTTGGCTTGGGTCATGATCTCATGGTTGGTGAGATTGAGCCTCTACATGGGCCCCATGTAGCCTGTTTAGGAGTCTCTCCCTCTCCCTCTTTCTCTCCTCCTCCACTGTTTGTGCTCTCTCCCAAGCATGCAGTCTCTCTCTCAAAAATAAATACTTAAAAAAAAAAAAAAAGAAACCTTGCTATTCATCATCATGCAACAGTAACTCATCCAAGTTCTTGTTTCTGTCGTAATCTGTAGTGTTCATGCAGAGATTTTACTATTTACTGTTTACATACCTCTTCATAGATGGTGAGACAAATTGTCAAAAGACCAGTGGAGATAATTAAAATAAATTTAACTAAAAATAAATTTTAAATCCTTTATATATCTTTGAAGTAAGAGAATGAAATTATATCAATTTTCATTTCAAACATGAACTTATGAAATTCTTACCATTTATTGTCCAAAACAAGTTATTACTTCATATTTTTTAAAATTTTGTAATGTTTATTTCTGAGAGAGAGAGAGAGCAGCGAGCGAGCGAGCTAGTGGGGGAGGGGCAGAGACAGGGAGAAGGCGACACAGAATTCCAACTAGGCTCTGAGCTGTCAGCACAGAGCCCAATGTAGGGCTTCAATCCATGAACTGCGAGATCATGTCCCGAGCTGAAGTTGGACTCTTAAATGACTGAGCCACCCAGGCACTGCTAGTCATTAATTTTTAAATAAATTCAAAGTGGTATATGTGCTATTCACACAACTTTTTCTAAATCTTTAAGGATGTTTCCACTTTTCTCCTCAAAATTTATTAGTTATGTCAGTCTTAAAACAGAAAGGTTGGCAATATGTATTAAATATATTGTTGTGTGCCTGTTATCTACTACAGATATACTTTGATTTACCAACTTCTTTTCAAGGAATTGTCAGGAAGCATTTAGCTGGGCTTTTCCTAGTATTGATTTTTTATTTTGTAGTTGCTCTTTGGGAAAAAAAATTAGCAGAATCTATTCTTGTTTAACCTATGACCTGGTGAGTTTGGTTTACTTTACCAAAAAAAATAATTCTGTGTGCACTTTAACAATCAGTGCACTACTTTTATACCTCATGGTTTGGTTTACAGCAGAATTACCGTGTCGGTTAATAACAAGATAAAACCAAGAAAGAACCTTTGGTACTGAGATTTTCAGAATGGTAAAGTGTCCTGTGATTTTTAAACAACAGGTTATAGGCTAATTTCTAGGGCTTTTGAGAAGCAATTTTTGACTAGCAGTGTGCTTTGAGTGTTTAGAGCTGAGCCTTGTTCAGTACTTTTCCCCAGGTTGTCTGACTTGGCCTTTTCTTCTTCTTTTCAATTCTTCTAGGGAGTCTCATTTCTTCTTAAGATATAATAGAAATATGAATTGTTACCTGCATGTGTTCATTATTTTCTAGTCTTCAGATAATGGCAGCAAAAATAAAAGCAAAGAGAACAACACGGGTAAAATGTGATGTTTTGGGAATCCAGAAGGAGCTGGATATCACTTACTGCTTATTGGCTGATTTCTATCTTGGGACATAATTTATTTAGATGAATAACATTTTTCTCTATTTCTATCATTTTCAAAAATTGACATTGAGGCTATATTCATATAAATAATCATTTTTCTTTATAGAATCTGTCCCAATTAGAATGATTCAATGAAAAATGCTTAAGGATACATATCTCTTGATTTTGTGAGAGCTCAGTGGAATTATCTATTTTATACTGAATTCCAAGCCAAAGCCAGAAGTACTTATTGACATATTCACTTAGTTCAGTGAAAGCATTAGATAATCCATATATATCATCTAAAACTCATTGCAGCGGTTCCTAAAATACTGTTAAGAATTCTTTTTTGTAATTGAGATGTGTGGATTACTGAAACTCAAAATAGACTGGAAAATACAATTTCTCATCTGACCTGCCTACTTCAAAGGAGTCAGTGCCTGCCCTTCTTCACAGTGTAAGTACAGTGTACAGATTTGGAGAGTCTGAGGCACTCTCAGAAAACGAGAGGTTATCAAACAGATGCATCTCTTTAAGCAAGGCTGGAACATTCCAGTTCCTTTCACTACACATGGTACTCATTCCTTTTAAAGATACAAAAATATGGATGAAAATCTCTCTCTCTCTCTCTCACACACACACACCTATAAGCATTAACTAGTGTGTTAAGAAACCAGCCATTTAAAACTTTTCCTAGAAGGGAAAATTACATATCCATCTTCAAAAAGAAAAAGGGCAAGTTCTATTACATGTAAAACTTGAGATGTTAAAATGATTTAAAGCTTTAGGGATAGATGTCTTACTGTTTCAACATGTGAGATAGGTTAAGTGATCATTTCATATTTCTGGCACTATATTGCCTTCAGAATGTTCTTAAAATTTAGAACTTCAATAGAACAGAGTTAATATTTTAGTTTCTTAGATTTTAAATAGTATTTATTGCAAGGATTTATTTGAGAGGTAATGTTTTCTTTAAATGTGTGATTTTAAAGGCCGAAGGAAAACCTCTAGTTTTCTTCTATAAAGTAGGAGTGAAGACTCAAGAAACCATGTACTGTATGTTGCCATTTATGTGAAATGTCCAGAAAAGGCAAGTTTAAAGAAACAGCCAGTTGAGTTGTGGTTCTCTGGGGCTGGGGATGGGGGACCAGGGAGGGACAGAGATTAATGTAAATGCCCTGAGAGACTTTATTTGGGGGAATGAAAATGTCCTGAAACTGATTTATGGCAATAGCTAGACAACTTGATAAAGCTACTAAAAATCACTGAACTGTGTAGACTTGAAAAGGCAGATTTTATGATATGTAAAATATAACTCAGTAACACAGTTTAAAAAAATACAAGTACCAAAACAAATGAACAAACAATTGCTGGAGTAATAAGAAATGGATATACTGTAACAAGAATGTCACTTGATTGCAAGTGGCTAAAATACAACTATTGTTATAAGTAAATGCTGTCTGCAGAGAAGGTTATGTTCGTTGCATTTTAAGAGAATTTGTTCCCTCATACTTTTCATTGACTATGACAGAGTATGGTGACAGGAATAAAGATCAGGTCCTCTTGAAAGCTGATTTAAGGAGAAGATGGAGGGAAAGCTCTTTGGATGGAATCTGGAAGGATTCTAGTTATTGAAATGATCATTGTTTCAGGGAGACAGAAAAATGCTCCAACATGCTGGAATTTTCCCTAAAAAAAGGTCATAGGTCCATTTTCATAAGCATAAAAGTTACCCAGTGTGCTTCTGTGTCAACAGAAGTTGTGGTCTCCTGTCCCACAGTGAGAGTCCTATAGACACATGGACAGTGAAAGTTTTGTACCTGGCTCTTGCATAAAGAAATAAATCAATGAAAAGTGATTAAAATGCTTTCCTTTTCTGCAATCAGAATAAATAGTTACCACTTTGCCAATTATTTACCTAAAATAATATGATGAAGAATATAGAGCTAAAGAAAGTATCTTTGTTGCAGAGTTGTTTTTAGCTAGATAGGTAAGGTAAACTGCAGTAAGTCACTTTTCAATGTGTATTAAAGACAAATCTTTTCTTGAGAGAGCATTTCTGCATGATAGAGTTGTTCTATTCTAAAAGTGCTCTCCTCTCCATTTATTCCATTTTTCAATACTTTTGATGAGGTATATGGGGAATAGATGATTCTTAGAAAAATTTAAAACATCACTGATAACACTGAAGTTGCCATTGAATTGCTGGGTCCATAATCCTTTTTGTTTTTTAATTTATTTATTTTAGTAGAGAGAGAGAGCGCAAGCGAGCAGGAAAAGAGAGGCAGAGGGGGAGAGAGAGATTCTTAACCACTTTCCACATTCAGCACGGAACCTGATGCCAGGCTCAATCCCATGACCCTGGCATAACCTGAGCTGATATCAAGAGTAGAACACTCGACCAACTGAGCCACCCAGGTGCCCCCTGGCCACATAATTCTAACTCCTTTCCCTCTCCTCCGGGAGTAACAGCTATGGTAGGTTGGTTGTATATTATTCTAGACTTCTTTCAATGTATTTATATAGAAACATATTTGCATACTTTCTACTTTTTAAAAACCAATCTTCATCAAAATGAATGTATTGTAGTTCTTCACATATTCTTGAAAAATCCTTGTTTCCTGTGCTGCTTCCACCTGTGATCTCCTTCCCTTTCATTCCCAACTCCAAGTTCAGTAATCTTCACGTTTCCTTACTTGGCTACCTGCTCCATCTCTGTCTCCTGTCCCTTCCACAGTAAATCTAGTCACAGGATGATAGTTTTTAAATCACGTGTCTTGGACCTGAACTCACTTCTAGGATTCTAATGCTTGTCAGCTATCTCCACTTCAGCCTTTAACATAAACTCACTCTACCAAACACAACTTGTCTTCCCCTCTTTCCCTCTCCACTGTGCTGTGGGCTTTACTCTCTCCAGCAGTAGACTTTCTCTCAAGAACTAAATCTTTTCTATAATCAGTCACCAAATCTTGTCAGTATTTAGTTTTCAGTCTCTCCAACATCCCTTTCTCCATCCTCCCCACCCCCTTTGAGCTCAATTCTGAGTTAGGCCTCCATCACCTTGTAGCTAGATAATTACTCCACTTTCTGCATTCCCCTCACCTGCTGGATTCATTTTCTTTATACAAGCTGACCCTGTGCCTCTGTCTTCAACTTCTAACTCTATACAATGACTTCGGCACTTCTGTCTCCCACTGAGAATTCTCTACTGAGCCATACTCATATGTCACTGTAACAGACTGGTCAGCCTAGTCTCTCATATACCTCAAACACTTTTTTGGCCCCTCCCCCATCATCCATACATAGCCAGCCAATCGCTAAATACTGTTTGACAATCTCACTGTCTTTATTTTGCTTCATTGCTACCACACTCCTTACCACCTCGTCAGACCCAGAAACTTTTAAACAGATCATACTCCTGCTCAAAACTATTTGGTAGCTCATATGTGCACAGCCTATAAGAGAATCCTTGCTCTATCCTCTATTTGTCTTTCCAGTTTCTTCTCCCTCAGCTTTGTGCTTGCCTTTTTCTATACCTACAGCCACCACATAACCCATATGTTCAGGACTACCTTGCCAATAGATACTGGTAGATATTGCGGCTTTGATTTCTAGATGGCCACAATAAGGCAAATATCTCAATAAAGTGAGTCAACTGAATTTTTCCTAGTGCATATAAAATTTTATATTTATACTGTCATGTATTAAGTATGTAATAACATTATGTTTGAAACAACAGTCTTTGTGCCTTAATTTTAAAATGCTTTATTGCTTTAAAAAAATGCTAATTATTATCTGAGCTTTCAGTGAGTCATAATCACTGATCACAGATCACTATAACAAATATGATGAAAAGTTTGAAATACTGTGAGAATTACAAAAATGTGACATGGTGATATGAAGTGAGCACAGTGCCGTTGAGAAAATGGCACCAATAGACTTGCTTAATGCAGGGTTGTCACACACCTTCGATTTATGTTAAAAAATGCAATATCTGAAAAGTGTAATAAAGAAAAGCTCAATAAAATGAAACATGAGGGAAAAATTTTTCAGGGGGAAAAATAATCCATCATGATCAAGTGGGATTCATTCCTGGGTTACAGGGCTGGTTCAGTATTCACAAATCCATCAATGTGATACATCACATTAACAAAAGAAAAGATAAAAACCATATAATCCTGTTGTTAGATGCAGAAAAAGCATTTGACAAAATACAGGACCCTTTCCTAATAAAAACCCTTGAGAAAGTCAGAATAGACGAAACTTACCTAAACATTATAAAAGCAGTTTATGAAAAGCCCACAGCTAATATCATCCTCAATGGGGAAAAACTGAGAGCTTTCCCCCTGAGATCAGGAACATGACAGGATGTCCACTCTCACCACTGCTGTTTAACATAGTGCTGGAAGTCCTAGCATCAGCAATCAGACAACAAAAGGAAATTAAAGGCATCAGAATTGGCAAAGAAGAAGTCAAACTTTCACTTTTTGCAGATGACATGATACTCTACATGGAAAACCCAATCGACTCCACCAGAAGCCTTCTAGAACTGATTAATGAATTCAGTAAAGTTGCAGGGTACAAAATCAATCTACAGAAATCAGTTGCATTCCTATACACCAATAATGAAGCAGAGAAAAGAGAAGTCAAGAAACTGATCCCATTCACAGTTGCAAAAAAAACCATAAAATACCTAGGAGTAAACCTAACCAAGGATATAAAAGACCTATAAGATGAAAGCTATAGAAAACTTATGAAGGAAATTGAAGAAGACACAAAGAAATAGAAAAACATTCCATGCTCATGGATCAGAAGAATAAACATTGTGAAAATATCATTACTACCCAAAGCAATCTACACATTCAATGCAATCCCCATCAAAATTGCACTAGCACTTTTCTCAAAACTAGAACAAGCTATCCTCAAATTTGTATGGAACCACAAAAGACCCCAACTAGCCAGTCATATTGAAGAAGAAAACCAAAACGGGAGGCATCACAATCCCAGACTTTCACCTCTACTACAAAGCTGTCATCATCAAGACAGTATGGTATTGGCACAAAAACAGACACATAGACCAATGGAATGGAATAGAGAACCCAGAACTGGGCCCACAAATGGACAGCCAATTAATTTTTGACAAAGCAGTAAACAATATCCAATGGAAAAAAGACTGCCTCTTTAGCAGGTGGTGCTGGGAGAACTGGACAGAAACATGCAGAAGAATAAAACTAGACCACTTTCTTACACCATACACAAAAATTAACTCAAAATGGCTGAAGGACCTGAATGTGAGACAGGAAACCATCAAAATTCTCGAGGAGAAAGTAGGAAACAATCTCACTGACCTCAACCACAGCAGTTTCCTACTTGACACATCCCCAAAGGCAAGGGAAATGAAAGCAAAACTGAATTCTTGGGACTTCATCAAGATAAAAAGCTTCTGCACTGCAAAGGAAACAATCAAGAAAACTAATAGGCAACCAACAGAATGGGAATAGATAGTTGCAAATGACATATCAGATAAAGGAATAGTATCTAAAATTTACAACGAACTCACCAAACTCCGCACCCAAACAACAACCCAGTGAAGAAATGGGCAGAAGACATGAACAGACACTTCTCCAAAGAGGACATCCAGATGGCCTACAGGCACATGAAACGATACTCTACATCACTTATCATCAGGGAAATACAAATCAAAACCACACTGAGATACCACCTCACGTCAGTCAGAGTGGCTAAAATGAACAAATCCAGAAACTATAGATGCTGGCGAGGGTGTGGAGAGACGGTCACCCTCCTACACTATTGGTGGGAATATAAACTGGTGCAGCTGCTCTGGAAAACAGTGTGGAGGTTCCTCAAAAAACTATCCAGAGAACTCCCTTATGACCCAGCAATAGCACTGCTAGGGATTTACCCAAGAGATACAGAAATGCTGATGCATAGGAGCACATGTACCCCAATGTTCATAGCAGCAATGTCAACAATAGCCAAATCATGGAAAGAGCCTAAATGTCCATTACCTGATGAATGGATCAAGAAGAAGTCATATATATATATACATATATATATATATATATATATATATATATATATACACACACACAATGGAATATTACATGGCAATGAGAAAGAATGAAATATGGCCATTTGTAGCAAAGTGGATGGATCTCGAGGGTGTCATGCTAAGCGAAATAAGTCAGGCAGAGGACAGATACCATATGTTTGCACTCATAGGTCTAACAGGAGAACAGGAGAAACCTAATGAAGGACCATGGGGAGGGGAAGAGGGAAAGAGAGTTGGGGAGAGAGAGGGGCACAAAACCTGAGAGACTATTGATTACTGAAAACGAACTGAGGTTGAAGGGGGAGGGGGAGGGGGAAAAAGAGGTGGTGGTGATGGAGGAGGACACTTGTGGGGAAGAGCACTGGGTGTTATATGAAAACCAATTTGACAATAAACTAAAAAAAAAATAAAACAATGAAGCATAAAAAATTTTTTTTCAAAAAAGACAAGGCATTTAGAATATATAGAGAAACAAACATTAAAAAGAATATAGTGATAAAAGTATATGAGATCTACAGAACACCATCAAGTGAATGAATATACTTCAACTTGGGAGCCTTAGAAGGAGAGGAGAGGGAGAAAGGGGAAGAAAGTTTATTTAAAGAAATAATGGCTGAGGAGTGCCTGAGTGGCTTTGTTGGTTGAATATCTGACTCTTGTTATCAGCCCAGGTCATGATCAAATGTATTTTAAAGAAATAATGGCTGAAAACTGCCTGAATCCTAGAAGGGATGTGAATATCCATATGCATGAAGTTCAAAGGACCCCAATCACGATTCCTCTGAGATAGATTACACAAATCATCAAGCATTAAAGGCAGAGAATATTTACAGCAGCAAAGAAAAACAACTCATCACAAACAAGGGAACTCACCCAAGGTTATGAGTGGATTTTGTAGGAAACCTTGTAGACCAGGAAGACGTGTAATGATATATGCAAAGTATGAAAGAAAAAAACATGCCACCCAAGAATCCTATACCCAGCAAAACTGTATATATATTTTGAAGCTTCAAAATTGAAGGGGAGATAGACTTTCCCAGACAAACAAAAGCTTAGAAAATTCTTCACCACTAGATCTGCCTTACAAGAAATGCAAAAGGGAGTTATTCAAATTGAAACTAAAGGAAGTTAAGTAACAATATGAAAACACATGAAAGTATGAAACTCACTAGTAAAGGTAGAATTCAGAATATTCTCATGCCATACTTGTGGAATGTAAATCAACTAATTCTAGTATAAAAGTTAAGATATTAAAAATAATAATTTTTAATGGCTACACCATATTTTAAAAAGTAAAGTGTGACATCAATAGCATAAAATGTTGGAGAGAGAGAAAAGTAAAATTGTAGAGTTTTTATATGCAATTAAAGTTATCAGCCTAAGAGGGAGCTCAGTCAGTTAAGCGTCTGATTTTGGCTCAGGTCATGATCTCACAGGTTGAGTTCAAGCCCTGCATCGGGCTCTGTGCTGACAGCAAAAGCCTGGAGACTGCTTCACGTTCTATCTCCTCTCTCTGACCATGCCCTGCTCTTGCTCTATCCCTATGTTAAAGTTATCAGCTTAAAATGACTACTATAGCTACTAAATGTTTTAGGTAAATTTTATGGTAACTACAAAGAAAAAAATCTGTAGTGGCTACACAAAACATAGAGAAAGGAATCAAAATATACCACTACAAAAATTTGACAAATCACAGAGGAAGATCACAAAGCAGGAGGAAATACACAAAACAACCACAAAGCAGAAAACAATAAAATGGCAATAATACATCATTGCTTATCAGTAATCACATTAAATGTAAGTGGATTAAAGTCTCCAATTAATGACATGTCTAAATGGATAAAAATACAATTCAATATGTTACCTACAAAAACTCACCTTAAGGACACATTGGGTAAAAGTGAAAGGATGGCAAAAGGTATGCCATGCAAATGATGAACAGTAGATAGTGGGGTGACTATGCTTGCATCAGACAAAATAGATTATCAGTCAAAATCTGTCACATGACAAATAAAAAAGGTCACTATATAATGGTTAAGAGGTCAATTCACCAAGAGAATATAGTAATTGTAAATATATAAATAGCCAACATCAGAGCACCTGAATATTTAAGCAAATATTTACAGACCTAAAGGGAGAAATAGACAGCAGTACTCCTAATAGTAGATTTCAGTACTCCACTTTGACACTGAATCATCCAGACCAAAAAAAAAAAAAAAAAAAAGTCAAAGGAAGACCAAACTTGAATGACACTATCGACCAAATGGACCAATAGGAATATCCAAAACATTCCATTCAATGGTCACAGATAATACATTCTTCTCAAACACACTTGGAACATTCTCCAGAATAGAATATATGTTAGGCCACAAAACAAGTCTTATCAAATTTAAGAGCATTGAAACCTTATGTGTCTTTCCCCACCACAGGGGTATGAAACTATGAATTAATAACAGGAGGAAAATTGGGAAATTCGCAAATTTATAGAAGTTAATCCTGAAAACCACTGAGTGAAAGAAGAATTCAAAAAGATTATCAAAGTATTTTGAGACAAACAAAAGTGGAAACACAACATACCAAAATTCATATGATATCACAAAAGCATTTCATAAAGGCAAGTTTATAGTGATAAATGGCTACCTGAAAAAAAGGCCCTCTAATTATTAACCTAATTTTATACTTTAAGGAACTAGAAATAGTTGAAAGACCTGAATGTGAGACAGGAGACCATCAGAATCCTAGAGAACACAGGCAATAACCTCTTTAATATTGGCCATAGCAACTTCTTACTAGATATGTCTCCTGAGGCAAGGGAAACAAAAGGAAAAATAACCCATTGGGACTTCATCAAAATAAACAGCTTCTGCACAGCAAAGGTAACAGTCAACAAAACTGAAAAGTAACCTGTAGAAGAGAAGATATTTGCAAGTGACATACCTGTTTAATAAAGAGTTAGTATCCAGAATATATATAAAGAACTTATGCAACTCAACACTCAAAAATATCCAGTTAAAAAAATGAGCAGAAGACATAAGAAGACATCTTTCCAAAGAAGATATACAGATGGTCAATGCAGACAGGAAAAGATGCTCAACAACACTCATCGTCAGGGAAATACATATCAAAACTACACTGAGATGTCACCTCACACCACTCAAATTGACTAAAATTAACAACACAGGAAACAACAGGTGTTAGGATGGGGAGAAAGGGGAACCCTCTTACACTGTTAATGGGAATGCAAACTGGGCACCCACTCTGGAAAATACTTTGGAAGTTCTTCGAAAAGTTAAAAATAGAGGGGCGCCTGGGTGGCTCAGTCAGTTAAGCATATGACTCTTGGTCTTGGCTCAGGTCATGATCTCGTAGTTCATGAGATCAAGCCCGATGTCAGGCTCTGCACTAACAGCCCAGAACCTGCTTGTGATTCTCTGTTTCTGCCCCTCCCGTGCTTGTAGGCATGCTCTTTCTCAAAATAAATAAATAAACTTTAAAAAAGTTAAAAATAGAACTGCCCTATGACCTAGCAATTGTACTACTAGGTATTTTCCCAAAGGACGCAAAAATACTGATTCAAAGGATACATGCACATTATATATATTTATATGTGTATTTCTTTTATGCATGCAATGTAATGTATACACACATACATAAGAGGGAAACCCTGCCACTTCCAACATGGATGAACTAGGAGGACATGCTAAGTGAAATAAGCCAGACACAGAAAGACAAATACTGTATGATCTCACTTATATGTGAAATCTAAAAAAAAAGGTGAGCTCAAAAGCGAAGAGTAGAACAGTGATTGCCATGGGGAAATGGGCAGATGTTGGTCAGAGACTACCAACTTTTAGTTATAAGATGAATAAGTTCTGGGGATATAATATACAGTATGATGATTGTTGTTAATACTATATTGTCTGCTTGAAATATTCGGGGAAAGTTGATCTTAATTGTTTCATCAAAAAAACCAAAATCATGGGGTGCCTGGGTGGCTCAGTCTGTTAAGTGTCTGACTTTGGTTCAGGTCATGATCTCATGGTTCGTTGAGTTCGAACCCCACATCAGGCTTTCTGCTCGCAGCTCAGAGCCCACTTCAAATCCTCTGTCCCTCTCTTTCTCTGCCCCTCCTCTGCTTGTGTTCTCTCTCTGTCTCTCTCAATAAACATTTTTTTAAAGTCCTAGGTATGTGAGGTGATGGACATATTTATTTGCCTTATTATGGTAATCATTTCACAATATATATTTATATCAAACCATCACATTTTATACTTTATATACAATTTGGTATTTGTTAATTATACCTCAATACTGGAAAAAAATTAATAACCCTGCATGTAAAATTTTTTATCTATATCACAATTTTGTTGAGTAACTCTGTAAAAAGATTTTTTAGATCTGAAAAGTTACTTCTGATGAAGAAATTATGATTCTGAAAAGATTACTTATTTCACAAATATTTTTGAGCTATTTGAATACCCAAGTTTACATATTTTGTTGACAGGCTGACATTAATATATGTTTTGATTGTCTTACAATTATTTCCTCCTTGTCTTCTATCTTGAGTTTTTTTTACCCTTGCAAGTGTTTATACTTTCCTCTTCAACTGGATTGTGACTGCCTGATGGAAAGGGACTGTGCCTTCTGAATATTTTTCCAACCACAATAGTACCTACCTAATAGGCATACACTTTGCTGCTGCCGCCATAGCCATTATTATTGTGATATTATTACTATGTGTGCTCAGTTTGAATGTAAACTTTATTCTCTTCATCTAGCTGACCTACATGTCTCAAAGGTTGCGATCTGATTCTGAAAGAATAGAATTTTATTTGTGAGTTTTCTCTCTTTGAGTGCTTGGAAAGTACTCACCCAGGGGAACCTTGTACTCCCTACCCTGGGAGATGACACAGAAGTCAAGACAGCTCTCTCTTCTATCTCCACTTAATCTCTAGGCTATCTCCCCACAATGGTTCTAAACCTGACATTATCCCTCTATCAACAACATGTTGCTTATTTATACAGGAGAAATCCATTGTTCTCTGAGGCTCATAACAAATGTCTGCAGCTCTCTGCCCCTGTGGCAGAAAGTGTGTGCCTCATGATGTTTGTCAAACAACACTTCATATTTTAGTCACATGAATAGTACACTTTATAAGATTCAGACTTTAAAGAATATTAATGAGTCAATGTTCACCAATATTAACTATATCCATCATCCTTCAAGCATTCTTTTTTTTGCTGTTTTTTTAAATTTAATAGTTTATTGTCAAATTGGTTTCCATATAATACCCAGTGCTCTTCCCCACAAGTGCCCTTCTCCATTACCACAACCCCCCTTCCTTCCTCCCCCTCCCCCTTCATCCCTCAGTTTGTTTTCAGTATTCAGTAGTCTCTCATGATTTGCATCCCTCTCTCTCCCCAACTCTCTTCCCTCCTTCCCCTCCCTATGGTCCTCTGTTAGGTTTCTCTTTTGAGACCTATGAGTGCAAACATATGGTGTCTGTCCTTCTCCACCTTTCACCATACACAAAAATAAACTCAAAATGGATGAAGGACCTGAATGTGAGACAGGAAACCATCAAAACCCTCCAGGAGAAAGTAGGAAACAGCCTCCTTGACCTCAACCACAGCAATTTCCTATTCAACACATCCCCAAAGGCAAGGGAAAAGTGAACTATTGGGACCTCATCAAGAGAAAAAGCTTCTGCACTGCAAAGGAAACAATCGAGAAAACCAATAGGCAACCAATGGAATGGGAAAAGATAGTTGCAAATGGCATATCAGATAAAGGTCTAGTATCCAAAATCTACAAGGAACTCACCAAACTCCACACCTTCAAGCATTCTAATCTGTTAACTCCCTGAAACCAAATATAACTTTCTTCATTCTGAAGTGCAGCCAGCCATAGAAAGTAGTCCTAACCATCCTGTGTTTGTACTTCATAAGGGGTACTCCAATTATTTCCTGAACATGTGTGTTCCCTGTGGTGTTTCACACTCTGATACTGGCAGCCAAATTTCAGAATCTTGAACACCCTAGTGAACCGGAAATGAAATTAGGAGCCTTATCTACAAGAAGCCTAATCATACTGTGCATGTACAATATCTTTTGAAAAATGACCAAAATTGTAAATGTATTGCTGACACTGTAGACTTATTGCAGTAGCTCCCATGTAAGGAAAGGACAGTTTGAAACCACCTTGTGAAAAGTGCAGTAGTACGCCTCCCCACAGCTTCTCAGACAGAGTGCCCACTTTCTGAGGCATTCCCTCTTTTTAGCCTTGCTGACAAAGGTTTATGAAAGAGTAAGTTTGAAAAACGCCACAAGGTCCCAGACTGGATTAGGAAAAATTATCTTATTCTATCTCTACAGGCAGATTTCTAATCTGTTCTTAACCATCCCTGGCTCCCACAGTAAAGATTCCAAGGTTTTCTCTGATAAACTATTTTGTATGAGCTGAATATGTATTAAAAATACTTTCTAGGATTTAATTTCAATCTCCTTTTATTCTTGTGCTTTAAAATGAAAGGCTCTGCTATTTCGCTATATTAGTATTTTGATTATTAAAAAAAATAGTTCTCTACCCATTTACCAAAATCTGCTGCTCAATACAATTGCTCTGACTTTTCAAATTTTGACATTTCACTGGCATCCAAAGTTCAATTTAAAAAGTTTTTTTTTCCTAGGTCTGTTTACAGTATGAGTGGTTGATGAGAGAGAAAGTAAGTAATGGTAAGGAAAACTCATATTTGCAGATAATTTTTCATGGCACATAGATCATCAAAGTATATGTGGACTCCTGTGGCTTAACTGAATTTATTTTCGTAATTCAAGGTCAACAAATTCCTCGTGGGCACATTCAAGTACTGCACATTTTGCATTGGGCCCTGTGAAGCCAGAGAGAACTAAGGCTTGGTCTCTAACCTATAGGCATCTTTCATTCCTTAAGTGAGACAAATTTATAGTTAAACTTATTTAGCAGTAGTTAAATTTATAGTTAATAATACATAATGCAAGAGGTTTAGAAGTGGTATAATAGAGGTGCTCTAAAAGCAAAGACTTCTCATAATAAAGTTCAAGGTATTCAAGTTCTTTAAAAAACTTGGCTCAAACTACTTGCCTTACTTACCTTTCAGAATTCTTTATCCCATGCTCAGGCTACATTACCACCACATGATTTCAAATATGTCACAGTAGCTTCACACTTTCGCCTCTTTGCTAACATGATTCTTTTCATCTGGAGTGCCCTTGTCCCACTTTGTCACTGGTCATTGACATTTCATCTCTATGAAGCTCTGACTCTTGCCATTACATATAAATTCAGTCACAGTTTACATCCTTTTGCCTCTGTCTTCTTTCTCTTAGAATGTTTTGAAAGTTCATCCATATTATAATGTGTCAGTATCTCATGCCTTTCTGATGATGAATAAAAATATTCTGTTGTAGGTAGATACCACATTTTGTTTATTCATCAACTGATGGACATTTGGGTTGCTTGGACTTTGAGACTTTTATGAATAATGGTGGTATGAATTGGTACACATTTGTGTACAAGTCTTTCTGTGAACACATGTTTTCAGTTTTCTTGTGTATATGCCTGGGGTGTTGTTGCTGGTTCATATCATAACCTATGTTTAACTTTTCAGGAATGCATAAATTATTTATCAAAGTTTGTGTTCCCACTGACAAAATATATTTCCAGTTTCTCCACATCTTTGTCAACACTCGTTAGTGTCTATTTTATTACAACCATACTGCTGAGTACAGAATGGTGTCTCATTGTGGGTTTGGTTTACATTTCCCTAAGGACTGGTGATGAGCATCTTTTCATGTGTTTATTAGACATTTGTATATCTCTTTTGGAGAAATAGAAATTCCAATACTTTGCCCATTTTTAAAATTGGGCTATCTTTTTACTGAATTAGAAGAGTTAGTTATATATTCTGGATAGTATCCCCTATCAAATATAATGAGGGTTATCTCCTATTCTCATATTCTGAGGGTTGCCTTTTCACTTTTTTGATAATGTCCTCTGAAGGACAAAAGTTTTTAATTTTGATCAAGGCCAATTAATCTTTTTTCTCTAGTTGTTCATGATTTTGATGTTCTATCTAAGAAACTATTGCTTAATCCAAAGTCACAAAGATTTAGGTCTATGATTTCTTCTAAGAGTTTTATACCTTTGCTCTTAAAATTAGGCGTATAGTACATTTTGAGTTAAATTTTGTATGTGGTGTAAGGTACACGTCCAGCTTCATTCTTTGCATGTGAATATCCAGTCGTACCATTTGCTAAAAAGACTATTTTTTTCCCGTTCAATTGTCTTTTTGGTCCTCTTATCAAAAATCTGAACCTGATTTTAGAAAAACAGAACTAAGGGGTACCTGGGTGCCTCAGTTGGCTAAGCCTCTGATTTTGGCTCAGGTCATGTTCTCACGGTCTGCGGGTTCGAGCCCTGCATTGAGCTCTGTGCTGACAGCTCAGAGCCGGGAGCCTGCTTCAGATTCTGTCTTCCTCTCTCTCTGCCCCTCCCCTCCTCATGTTCTATTTTTCTCTGGAAAAATAAGTAAACATTAAAAAATGTAGAAAAACAAAAATAAAATTAAGTTAGCATCCTTAAGTTAGCTCTTCTCATCTTTTGCCACCTTTGTTTTCTGAAAACATAAACCTCAGTTTACTAGAGAAATGAGCATGGTTTAGATCTATAAAATATTACAGCACAATCCAAAGATTTTATCTTATTTCATACAGCAATCACAAAAGGCTGCTGCTAACCTTCTAACTCCCAAATCCACAAAGGTATTCATATCTTGTACCCTTACACTCTGCATGCTCTCCTATTACATTGGATGAACTAAACTTGCACCTCTCTGGGGTCAAGCCTTCTGCTTGTACTCTGAATACTGGTCCCTTTCAGTGACTCAAGGACTCTGTTTCAGTAATCACCTTCCTCCTCTGTGACATCAGTTTCTCTCTTCTGCATTTTCCCCATCAGCATTGAAATATGCTGGAATAGATCTCAAATATGTTTAAGTTTGTTTATTTTTAGAGAGCATGAGCACAGGAGGGGCGAAGAAAGAGAATCCCAAGCAGGCGCCACACTGTCAAGTGCAGAGACCACCTTAGAGCTTGAACTTTTGAACCACGAGATCATGATTTGAGCCAAAATCAAGAGATGGCCATTTAACCAACTGAGCCACCCAGGGGTTCCCTCTCAACATTTTTTAATCCCTCCCCAGAAACAGTATCTCTCTTCTCTTCTAGAGCCAATCTCTGATAAAGGAGTATACATAATTGTTGTCTTCATATCCTTTACTCCTGTTCTTTCTTCAACCCACCAGCCACTGAAATTGTTCCTGTTAAGGATACCAACAATCTCCGTCTTGCCAAATCCAAAGATCACTCTACTGTTCTCACCTTACTCTATCTCAGCAGCATTTGACCCAAGTGATTATTCCCCTGTGGAGAACTTTCTTTGCTTTGCTTCTGAAGTATCACACTCTCCTCTTTTCCCTCTAGTCTTATTCAACACCCTTTCTTAGTCTTTGCAAAATGAATACCTTTCTAGATTTCTAGACCATTCAGAGCTTGGTTTTCCTGCAACCTCTCTTTCATACTCCCAATTGGTATATCCACGTGGTACTACCAGCTAGTGAATTATGGGGTGGCTCCCCACCTAAAGTGAAAATGTGGGTCCTCTTGTTAAAATGTTATTAAAACTTTCAAGATGGCAACATCAGGCCATTAAACCTAGCACGGGGCCCTGTGAGACTACACATTTCATGTGCCCATGAGGCTGGTCCTGTGTATTGGCTTCCTGACAAGTCCACTCAGGTATTTAATAAGTATCTCTGTATAAAACAGTCCTCCTGATTCACACTTCTAAGAAAAGGCAGTTCCATTTCTGCACAGTTTTACATATGTCAATAAATTGTACCACTATTCACACATTTACTCAAGCCATAAGTCTAACTTTCCTCCACTGTTTCTCAACCAATCCATCAGAAAGTTCTATTTTCTCTCCCTTCAAGAAATGCTCAGAATATACGTGGAGTGTAAATTTCCACTGTCTGAATGATTATGTCACAGATAATGTTTCATTACAAAGAGGAAAGGTCCTTTTACAGTAGAGAAATCTAGTAGTGACTACTTGAACCAAATAATTTGATATCATCATCATAGATAAAAAATGTGATAAGACAAGCATAGGAAACATTTCTGAGGATTAGAAATGTTATAGAAATATATTACTGATTATTAAAACATGTTATTAAATAGTCTATAGTACATAATCCAATATTTTTTGTTGTGGTAAAATATACATAGAATTTACCATTTCAGCAGTTGTAAGTGTATAATTCAGTGGCATTAAGAACCTTCATATTGTCCCATCTTTATATGTAATTATATCTGTTATAGATTAGTAGAAAAATAGAATAAATGCAGTCATATTGAACACTGGTTATGTAAGTGATGGGATTGTGTTTGACTTTTACTTTTTTATCTGTATTTTGTATATTATATGAATATATAATGTATAATTTATAATAAGAAAAAATGTTTTTATTATCTTTTAAATCAAGAATGACAAATGCTCTAGGAGGAAGAGTAATCATCAGATTTTAGAGAAATCATATGGAATGACAACTGCTTTTGGACTTGGTGGCTTCGTTCATTCAGGATAAAATCCCCTGAATGGAGGAATCAGAATGGGCAGCATATGAGAAACCCAGGCACATTGAGCATTGGTTGAGTGTAGATGTGTCCAGGAAGGGATTCTAGGTTAGGAGAAATGCCTGGAACAAAAACGGTGGGAAAGCAGACTCAACAGTAGGCAAGGACGGTTCAGCTTGCCAGGACCCCCACTTCCAGAGGAGAGAGAAGTGATGAGTAGGACTATGGAACAGAGTAAAAGATCCCTGTGTGTACAGAATTTGAAGAACTATCAAAGCTTTTTAGACATTATTAAGGCACTGTTCGGGGAATATCAAATCTGTGCAATCTAAATTTAGAGTGGAGAAAATTAAACTTAGTAAAACATTAAGAAAAAGCTATAATTCAGAGGTAAGTAATAAAAATCTAAATGGAGGTGGGAGACATGGAAAAGACCAGACAGGCATTGGTAATGGACTAATGGACAGGAAAGAATGAGCGAGGTAATGTTATCTCATTTTATACTTAGTAACAGAGTATCCATTCAGTTATTACTTGGTTTGGCTAAATTGTATACTATTTATCTGTTTCATGGAGTAATTTAAAAATCTAGGATGATCATATTTCCAGAAATACTCCTGTTTGTTCAAAAGCATCTTACTAGGCTATTGCTAGACTTTTAAAGTTGCGATTTATGTTTTAGAGTTGTCTTCCTGAAGTAATATTTTGGAAAGTCATTGTGGAATTATAATTTATTTTTCATTGCATTTTCTTTATCTCTTTAGTGAATGAATTCCATTCTCTATGGAGTAGACCATTGGTTTCATTAGCTTTATTTAGTAACTTATTTATACATCCAGTTTATTTCCTAATTGATTTGAATTTTCTTTTTTCAATTTATATATCTCACTAAAATTCATTAAAGAAAAAAGTTTGTTTCATTATGAATTCTAATAATGTCTACACATGAACAGCACCAGAAAGAGAAAATCTAACACATATACAATTAATGCAATGGGTTCAATTCTCTAAGACATTGAACTTAAAAGCACTTTTTTTAATTGTTTAATGTGAGAGGTTTTTTTTAATGTTTTATTTTTGTAGAGAGAGAGACAGAGCATGAGCTGGAGAGGGGCAGAGAGAGAGGGAAACACAGAATCCAAAGCAGGCTCCAGGCTGTGAGCTGTCACAGAGCCTGATGCAGGGCTCGAACCTACAAACTGTGAGATCATAACCTGAGCCGAAGCCCGACCTCTTAAAAGCACTTTTTAAAAATTTACATGTTTGGGGCGCCTGGGTGGCTCAGTCAGTTGAGCAGAACTTCAGCTCAGGTCATGATCTCCTGGTTCACAGGCTCGAGCCCTACGTCGAACACTGTGCTGACAGCTCAGAGCCTGGAGCCTGCTTCTGATTCTATCTTCCCCTCTTTCTCTGTCCTTCCCCAGTCACACTCTCTCTCTAAAAATAAAAACAAAATTAGATCATTTAAAATGCAGTAGGGATGGTGGCACTTTAAGGTATCATGACTGTGATTTTTTTTTTAATTATGACCTATTCTTAGTAACACAATCGCTACTTCCTCTTACTTTGTTTTAAATATTTTCACTTATTTATTGGTTGCTTCAAAGCAAAGCACAATGCTTTGTGTTGAAGTAAATAAGTATTGTCAGCCAGGGTACTGACGTTGAGAGACTTTGGGCCTGTGCTCAGTATTTCAAGTCTCAGAAGGATGAGGTTTATTTTATGTTATATGGATACAGAATTAGACCCGTCGGTTACCATATGACACTGAGCAACTTTGACATTTCTCTAAGGAAGCTCTGTTGAAACCTGCTTCTCCTGTGCCAGGAAATATCATTTAACAGGGTGAGAGTTCACTGGGACAATTTAAGGCAGCTGATCTCAGGTGTGGTAGCAGCTGTTGTGTGGGACATGACTTATTTTATAAGAAGAGAAAAAACACTATTATCTAGACTCCCAAGGGACATTTGGGGAAAGTCATGCCCACGGAGTCCCATTCCAGGAAAATGTGCTCGAGCACTTATTTATTGGCAGTGATCACTAACTGAGATTCCATCTGGCAAGAATGTGGATTTTTCTGTGTCCCAGAAAGTTGGGGAACAATTATGTAAGTTGTCTCAAAGAGTTTATTTTTAGCTAGTTTTTATGGAGAAATTTCAGTCTCTCAGTTGTTATAAGAAATTTACTTTTTAAAGAAAAAATAGGGGCACCTGGGTGGCTCAGTCAGTTAAGCATCTGATTCTTGATTTTGGCTTAGGTCATGATCTCGCAGTTTATGAGTTCGAGCCTCACCTCAGGCTGTATGTTGACAGCCCAGTGCCTGCTTGGGATTCATTCATATTTCTCTCTCTCTCTCTCTCTCTCTCTCTCTCTCTCTCTCTCTCTCTCTCTCTCTCTCTCTTTCTCTCCCCCCTCCCTCTCTCTCCCCCTCTCCCTCCATCTCTCTCTCCCTCTCCCTCCATCTCTCTCTCCCTCTCCCTCCATCTCTCTCTCCCTCTCTCTCCCTCTCTCTCCCCCCTCCTCTTCTCCCCCTCCCCCATGCATCCTCCCCTCAAAATAAATAAACTTTAAAAAAATAGAGAAAGCTTTTGTATGAACTTCTACAGAACTGTGTATTCATGTATCATGAAATATATTCATTTGTCTTGTGGTTTGAAATCCTTACTCAGCCTTTCTGGTGAATGTTTTAAATCTTACTTTCTATATTAGGAATGTTAGAACTGGTTGGTAAAATCAGAGCCGTAGGAGGGTGAAGAAGGCAGCTGAGAGCGCATCTCCAGATTTCGAGGCCTGGAAACTCTGCCTCACTGTTACAGCGGTGGCTCCTTACCATGTCCCCTGCCTCTGTAGCACGTTAGAGCCTGAGGAGATGAATGCTCTGAGCCATCTGACAGGCAGGCAAGGCTGGTCACCTACACTTTAATGAAGTAAGCCAGGCCAGAGTTTTAAAAGCAAGATCCACCATTAGAATTAAAGAGATGGCTTTGGAACACCAGTGATATCATTTCTGTCCTGTGGGATTTTTTTTTAGCAATCTTTTACTACAGATAAGCCTAATAGCTGAGAAAACAATTACGTTGGTTTTCTTATTTTTTTTTATTTTGGCCTTAAGTAATGCAAGCAGGTTTCTTTCTGTTGTTACCGAAGGAAATAGTTTGCCTAACTAGAAATTCCCTGTTCTGCGTAGCTTGAGCCTGTTCTGAGTGTCACTGTTTTGATTTCTAAAATAAGTCTTTTATAAGGTTTTAATAATTATCTTTAAGTACTGTAGGATGGTTTTTTTTACATAAAAACATTTGACAGCCCACCTCTCATCTCCATATATTAACTTTTTAATAAGAGGAATATAGTAAGAATAACACTTAAAGCTTAATTTTTCCATCTTTTTTTCTATCTTCCTCTTTCCCTCAACAACCCACCCCAACCCCTTCCTTCCCTCATTACAGCTACAACTGGCTGCTGCTGCTGCTGCTACTACTACTACTACACACCCACACCCACACCCCCACACCCACACCCACACACACACACACACACACACACACACACACAGTATTGACCCATGATAGCAGAAGAGGTTTGTTCTGGTCCACTGTATATCTTTGGTTCAGACAAACATTATGATATAAACACACACACTCATCTAAATATAAACCTCAGGCCAAAAGAAAAGAAAGGATTCTTTATTTCCTGTCACTTATTGATAATATATGATATAAATGGGTAATTATAATTCATTACCTTTAAGAGCTATTATATAGTGGAACTGCTGTGGCATTCAGATGCTGGCTTCATGTCAACCACTTACTAGCTGAGGGTTCAAGCTAATTAACTTCTCAGTTCCACATCTACTAAAATGAGCACAGCATAGATTCTTAAATGCAGGTTGCCTTACATGTACTACTTCTCCAGTCCCCCCCCCCCACCTGTTTTTTTTTTTTGACATTTGGTGTGGTAGATGATAATGAAGATGATAATGATTTCTGATGAGCCTTGGAATTCCCTGGTGGGGGGGGGGTGTTTGTTTTATTGTTGTTTTGTTTTGTTTTGTTTAGAGAGAGCAAGAACAGGGGAGGGAGGAGAGGGAGGGAGAGAGTGGGGAGGAAAGAGAGAGAGAGAGAGAGAGAAAATATCAAGCAGGCCCATGCTCAGCATGGAGCCCAGTTCCACTCAGTCCCACAACCCTGGCATCATGACCTGAGCCGAAATAAGAGTCAGACACTCGATTGACTGAGCCATCCAGACACCCCAGGAGTTCACTGGTATTCTAACACAGATCTCCAAAGAGTCAGTTTAATCAGGATCCTGTGCAGCAATACCAGAATATATAAATTATATGTACTCTGAAAATATTGGCTTCATGATTATGAAAAACGCTGGTCAGATTTAGTCATTACCGTTTCTGAGGACTCTGTGACTGTCTTGTGAAAGGTGGTGCTCCTTAGTGCATTTCACAAAGATTGATAAAAATGTGAGGAAGAAACCTTGCCTAAGAAGCACCTTGTTACCAAACTTGTAAGAAAGAAATTAGTTTAATATATCATTTTGTCTTAGGAAATAAATCTGATTTTAAAACAATATATGAAAACAAACTAATGTGGCCAAGAAATATTCTTAGTTATTTGATTGTTTCAAATTGATGTTGAAATTGAAGCAAATGAAACCACATCATTTTTGGAACAATTGTTGCTCTTGATAGCACAAGGGCAAACACGCATAAAACCAAGCTCTTGGAATCTCCTGAAGAAATTATGCAAGAAAATTAGAAGTCTTCAAGCCAGCTGAAGTGTAGAAAATGAAATAGACAATCCAGGAGAAACTGGATCATGTAAAATGCTTAAAAGCTTTCAGAGTTTGGGATCGAATCTTACCTTTTGCATCTCTGTGATTGCACAGCACTGTATAAACTCAGTGGTTTATTTTTTTCATCAATTACTGGTTATCATTCTTTATTTCAGCCTCCATGAGGCATCTGCTTTATCTTAAGTGTTTGCCTACAGTGGGAAATGTTAAAAAGTGGATGGAAATATTTCTCGACAAATTAATATCCCATCAAAGTAACTATGCTTCAGTTTCTGGAAGAGTGTTTGATTTATCAGTTAACTTAGCACTTATCAAGTATCTATTCTATATAGTGGCTATAGGAAAGATGGAGTCCTTATCCTGGAGACCTTATATTCCAGGAGGGAAATAATATGTAGGCTCAAATAATAATAAAATTGGGGTGGGGTGGGGGATAAATAACATTACAGATGCATAGGCCTGTATAAATTAAAAAGGGAAAATAAATTTCTTCTAACTGGACTAAGCCTGATGTATGCATGGAATTTTGCCAGAAGAAAGTGGAATGGGAAAATATTTTAGAGGGAACAGCATGAGCACATGTTTGGGGTAGAAGAGTTTAGAGCAGATTCAAAACTAATGTCCAGGTTTGTCTGGAGTGATTTCTTTAAGAAGGATCAGCAGATGGACTGGAGGGGTATTAAATTAAAGTTAATTGGTGGAGAGTCTTCACATATTAAAGAATTGGGGCTCATTGAAAAGGTGGTTGGGAGCTAATGAAGGTTTTGATCAGAAGGGTGAGTGAGCAGGTCACAATCACAGCAGGAAACGCTCCCCACCTGTGAGGTGTGTGCCTTGGTGATCTGGTGAACGGAAGCAGAGGGTCATCCTCGTGCTGGATGACCAAGGCCAGCTGATTAAGGAGACAGGGCAGTCAACAGCTTTAAGGAGAAGCGGGGGAGGAGGAGTAAAGATGACTCACCCTTTGAATCTGATTCATAATGAGAATAACAACATCCTCCTCATCCAGGAGGAGAAATTTGGGGATCAGATAATATGAGGCTTTGAAAGTGTTGATTAGGATAATAATACTAATAATGACTTAGCACTTAGCCATTTGCCAGGCACTATTCTTCATGTTTTACATACATGATCTCATTTATTCCTCCGAGCAACTTCAGAGCTTTTATAGAGCCTGGCCAAGTTTACACTGCTCATCTGTGGTAGAGTCAGGATCTAGTCCCCAGGAGTGTATTTCCAGAGCATAATTTATTAAGCCCTCATAAAATGTCTGTACTGAACTGCATGATGCTGGGCTGGAAAGCGAGGTGTGGAAGGGGTAAGAGAGGAGGAAAGACAAATGAAATAAAAGGATGATGGAGTAATCAGGGACACTTGGTCAATTCCCAGGATAGATTACAGGAAGCCAAAGACTTTCAAAAAACCAAAGGTGGGTGTTTCTGTGAAGTTAAGAGTAGAAAGAGCTCCAAGAAAAGGTATTGAGATTTAATAGTCAGAAGAGCATAGGTGGCCTTAAAGCAGTTTCAGAAAAGTGGTGAAGTCTCAATTGGCATGGGGTTGGGGAGTCAGTAATTTTTGCAGAAGTGGGAACAGCAGAGGTAGGCTTTGGGGAAGTCTGTCAGTGGGAGGAGGGGAAAATAGCACTGCAGCAGCAGGCATGGCAGCTGAGGAAAACATTTTAAGGCTGGGGAATACTCACTCGGGTTCCTGTTGGAAGGGGGACAGATTTAAGATCTAGGAGAGATCAGGTTTCTTCCAGAGAAAGGAGGAAATGATGAGATCCAAAAGGTAGATAAGAAATTGGAGTTCTGTGAATGAGACCTTTTCTTCTAGACTAGGAAGGAAGTCAAATAGAAGAAGGCAAGGGGTGTGTGTGTGTGTGTGTGTGTGTGTGTGTGTGTGTGTGTGTGTGTTGTGTATATATGGGCAGCGGGAGTGCACTTAAACCCTTGAGTGACAATGAAGAACAAAAGTACTGACTCCCATTTGATTATCTTGGCTTTCTCAATAAATTCAGGAGATGAGGCAATTAGTGACTGAGAGAGGTTCAGATTTGTGGCACTGAAGATTTGCAGCAGTGAAAAAAATCATTCAAAGATAACTAAAAAGTTTACCACACAGTACTGAGGTTCATGCTGAGGTTAAATAGCATGAATTTTTAGTGTCACTAGTTGCCAGGGTTATGTGACTTTCTTTTGCAATGTTTTAGCGGTCTGGCAGTAGAAAACCCAGCTGGCAGGGTTTAGAAGAAGCAGAGGATGCTAGTGAGCCCATTTTAGAAATAACTAAATGCTGAGGAGAGCCAAGAATGTACCTTTTTTTTAAGCTGCCTGCCAGTTGGTTTGGGTGCAGGTTACCCTCTGCAGACAGAATAACAGTTGTTTGTGAAGAGGGGGCTGAGGAAGAGGAGGAGGAGTGAGCGAGGCAGAAGCATGGTGGTTAAGTGACGCACAGTAGGTCTAAGTGTGGAGCAGATGCAGTCTGGGTATCAGTGTTTGGGGTGTTGGAACAGGCAGAGTCCTGGGAATGGGGCTTGTGCTGCCTGACCCGAAGAACTGACACAAGGGTGTTAGGAATAGAAATAGTAAAGGTATGTAAGTGATGGAGGACTCTGGCAGTGGACGTGATAGAGCTGCAGTTTAGGTACAAATTCGTCAGTGATCATCAAGTAATGTCCAGAAAATAGACTGAGAGCCCAAAAGAGGAGGAATTGTTAGAAATCATAGAAACTTGCAATTGTGGAGTTATTGTGTTTGGTAATTTTTAAAAACCACTGACATCTCACTAGTAATATGGCATGTTAGAGGAATGCTGATAGCAAGACTTAATTCATCAGGAAACGTGGAATCATAGGTTAAAATTTGAATGCCCCTGTTCTTCGATGTTTTACCTCTGCTATATATTGAATGCAAATTGTAATTTGAGTTAGCCTATTTTTATGATGCTAGGTTCTTTCTTATTGAACTCCTTTTAGCCGTATAGTATTGATGTGTTCATAAAATTGAGAAAAGGCAAAATATTACTTCATTTGAACTTCAACTATAGTTAGCCCTTGAACAATAAGGGTTAGGGACACCAATCCCTGTGCAGTCAAAACACCATGAGCAACTTTGACTCCCCAAAAACTTAACTACTAATGACCTACTATTGACTAGAAGCCTTACTGATGATGTAAACAGTTGACTCACATATATTTCGTATGTTATATATATTACACACTGTAGCCTCACAATCAAGAGAGTTAGACAAAAGAAAATGTTATTAAAATTAGTAGGAAGAGAAAATAGATTTACAGTACCCTACTATATTTAGCCCTGCACAGTTCAAACCTGTGTTGTTCAAGGGTCCACTGTATTTCTAAATCTATATGTATCTTACAAAATATTTTAACAACTCCTATAGTATAGGGTAAGCACCATGACATAGCAGAATTCCAGAGCAGACCTGAGAAGCTCTGAGTCCAGTTTCTCTTTTGCTCCTGGCTTCCCATGTAAATCTGAACAAATTACTTAATTTTCTAGTATCTAGTTTACTCACCAATAAAATATATATTATGCTATATAAGTGATTTTCTAACTAAAGTGGTTTACTGAGGTGTTAAGCAAGATTTAAAGGCATTTTTAAAAATAAATTTAAGCAAATATACAGACCTAAGTTATTATTATAGAATCAAATTAGTATTTCCAAATCTAATATTTAAAAATGACAATTGCAATTAAAGTAAGTTCTGTACTTAAGTCAACTTACACTGTTTTAAAGGCTGGTATAAGTTATTGATATTTTATCTTAATATCTGAATACAGGTTTCAGGATGACTAATCCATTTTCATAAATATGGTAGAGTTTTTAGTCAGACAATGAAATGCTTTTATTAGGTATAATAAGGGAAAAGCCACATAATATGACTTTGTGTTCTAAGTTCAGAATTAGGAGTGGTCCGTGAAAAAAATTAGGAAAAACTACAGAGGAGGAAGATACCTATTTGGACCTTAAAGACCCCACTATTTCACAACATCATGGATGCAGGCCCTCTGCCCTTTTTTCTTCTAAAAGTGATGCCCTAAGCTTTCTTAAAACTCCTTATAAGCTCTCATGATATGAAAGAACTCTTTAAAAAAATTTTTAATGTTTATTTATTTGAGAGAGAGAGCACACGCAGGGGAGGGGCAGAGAGAGGGGGAGACACAGAACCCAAAGCAGGCTCCAGGCTCCAAGCTGTCAGCACAGAGCCCACACAGGGCTCGAACCCACAAACCATAAGATCATGACCTGAGCTGAGGTCGGACACTTAACCAACAGAGCCACTCAGGCGCCCTGAAAGAAATCTTTTGAAAATGTACTTCTCTTGTTCTTGAAGTATATGAAATCTGTAGATTAGCAATTATTTCCCCAGAACAACACTTTAGTATTCCATACTAAAGCAGAAATTGCAAGGGAAGGCTGGATAACTAACAGGCAGTTAGCAGACCTTATGGAAAAATTGATTTGGTGTTAGTTGTGGAAAAAAAAAAAGCAAATAGCTAGATAGATAAATAGATTGCTAGGTAAATACATAAATAAGCAACTAATCAAAACATGCTGTTGATGTTCTTAGAGGAAAATGATTATGCAAATAAACACACTCAATTTTATAAAGATAAAATGCAGAGATAGTTAAGTTAAAATAACTTCCGTGGGAGTAGACCCTTTGATCCCTTGAGAAGTTGGACAGTCTTAGGACATGTATTCTCCCCAGAAGTGTGAGCTACGTGCCTTGGGTGATGTCACCAGTGACTAGTAACCACCGCAGTGTAAACAAACATTAGCAGGAAATAAATGCGGGCAGGGCAAGGGTCTAGAAGCGTGCCTTCCTCCTAAAAGAATCATGCCTTCCAATGCCAGTGGTTTGTTTGTGGGTGTGTGTTTTTTTTTAAGGAAGAGAGGGGATGGAGTGTAGCTCTTGCCTTCTGTCACAGAAACCTTTAGTTTCACAGGCCAGTGTCTTCCCTTGACAAATGGATTTCCTCCTTGGCAGTCTCCGTACACTGAGAAGTAAGGGACTGTTTGCCCTTGCTGAAGTTATTGGTTGCTCTCCCCAGACTGACAAGCTCGTCTGAGGATTTGCTAAAAGGAAAGTTTCGAGTTACCAGAATTAGGCAAGCCCACTGAGAAGCAGGAGGAGGAGCAGCAGCGGGAGCCCAAGAAGCAGCGCCTTTAAGCACTACAACAGCTGCTCCTCTGATTGGCTGGACGGTTCAGCCGCGTCCCTGGAACAAAAGGTCAGAGTGGACTGCAGTGTAAATGTAGAGAGGCAGCCGATAAAATAGCATTGCTTGAAGAAGTTTGGAGGCTGGGAGCAGCAGGGCACTGACTGCAGAGCAAGTCGCTTCTCCAGCTGTGCGGCGCAGCGTCGCCCCCCAAGCCCAGCTTAGCCACTGTGAGAAGACGTTTCCTGTAGGGAAGGACCAAATTGGCGTGGAGGAGACAGTTGTGAGGGTCCCTGGCAAATTTCTATACGAGAATGGCCTGTGAAATCATGCCTCTGCAAAGGTAGTATTCCTTCCTGTTTGTTTTGTTTTATTCTCTTCTGTGTTTTTTGAGTAGTACGAAACCATGTAACTTCGCCAATACTTGGCATCTTTTAGTTGTGTGCTGCAAACGTGTGGAGCCTGTCGTACATGATGTCCTTCCCTGAGACCTGAAGAATTTGAATAGTATATTGCTGCTTTTACTGACATTTAGACCCAATTTCTTATTTCTCACCTGATTATTATATTCAGTTATTTTCTTCTTTGAAGGACAGAATAAATGTAAGAAAATATCTTTGACATTTGAAGGAAAACAGAAACTAAAGAATACTGAACAGGTTTATAATACAACTCAATCAGCTTCTTAGCAATGTTGGGAAGCTGTGACAAGCTCTCAGCTCATTATAAAGGATGTTGATGCTAAAGACCTTTTAAAAATGCATGTTAGGATCCCTCCCTTACAGATCTAAGCAAGGGTTTTCTGTCAATAAGTACATTATAATACCTGGACATAAATGTTAAGGACAGAATTTCCCCATAAATAATTCTGGATAGATTTATTTATATAAATAACACATTTTTAAGAGCTGCTATGTAAGAATGACTGAGCACACGGCTCTATTTTCTTCGTTAATGATTATAGTATGGATTGCAGAGGGCGGGGTGGAGGAATTATACCAAAGCAGAGAAAGGTAAATTTAAACAAAGGGGCTTGTTAAAAAGAGCACTACTGGTGAATGAAAAAGTGAATAATGTATTCTAGAATATTAAGGCTGGAAGTCACCTCTGTGATGACTGGAGCCCAGTCCTCCAGTTTCACAATAGGAAAACTAGGCACAGAGAAAGTCTCAAAGTTACCCAGGGTCACATTTTATGATTTTTAAATTTACTTTTGCCATCCATATGATTATATTTCAACTTTACATGCATTGTCCTTTGATTTCATATCAATGCTTCCTTTAAGAAAACGCTAAAGGGTTTTATTACTGAAAATGATCTCAGAAATCAAATAGTAAGTTGTTTATAAGACTGAAAATATCTGGACAAAAGTGAATTTCAGTTTTTAAAACCATGCCACCAATATTTTGCGGAATGTTCATGTTTTAGCAATGAAAATAATGCTTACAGAATTCAGTGTTTATTTGGAGGGTGTTTCCTGTAGATGTACACTGTGACATAGACCAGTGTGGTTGTTTGCTCTCACTGTAATGACAAGCGCACTATAATGGGAACTTGATTGGGGGGGGAGGGGATCCCAAGAATTCCTCTTCTAAAAATTAATGTCCCAAAGGAGGAGAAAGTGGTTTATGGATAGATCTGAAATTTTTCTATATTAACCCAGTGTTAAGGGCCACATACTTAAAAGCTTGCAACAGCCTAAATCTAATGTACACTTTTTAGAGTCTTGATTTGCTTCCCAACTTCAAAGTTGGGGACTTGTTTTTCTTATAATGACATCAGTCTTAAAGGTCTAAAGCAGTCATATTCTAGATAAGAATATTGGCTATCACTGAGCTCTGTAACAAGCTGCTTGATTATATAAAACCTGTTAAGAAAATAGATCTTTATACTGCTAAAACATTGCTTAGGGAGTTAAGGTAATGAAAGCTAAAATAAAATTAGCATGATTTCCTCCAGAATTATTTTGCATTATTAGTCCGTAAGCCTATGTAAGAGGAATAATTTGAATTTGCATTTGAGACTGCTGGTTGGTCTATTCACTGCTCCCTGGCTCTGAGAATTTAATTGGATTACCCTGCAATCTTCACTTCCAGCCTATGCCTGCCTTTGATTATAAACCTCCTGAAGGCAAGGAGCCGGTTTGTGTAGTTCTCTTCATTAAGGATCTCTTGTGAATCTAAGCATGCGTGCAGAAAACTTTCCTATTCCTAGGCATAATTGCTTCTTCCGAACCCAGTTCAGTACCTCAGGCTAAGGGTTTCTGAGTCTCTGGTGACTGTTGCCAGCCGCCCCCACTGGTAACACTGCCTGAAGCGGGAGATGGCAGAGCCTTGTGGTATGCGTGCTGACTGATGGCATGAGTGCTTGCTCATTTCTGTTTAAGAGCAGTAAGGCGTTAGAAACTGAATTAAAAGTGGGTGAGTAAAAGAGTAGCTCAAAATACCAGTTAAAGAAATTCATGCTTCCTATTCGTACTGAGCAGAGTGGCCAATGCTTCTCAGACTTCAGGTGCATGAGAATTATCTGGGGACAAATTTTTTAAAACAGCTTATTCCTGCTGCCCTCTCTCCCTAGAGTTACTGAATTTGAATCTGGGTGTGACAAGGAAAGTAAATACATTTTGACAAGCTTCTTGAAACCACATCTGACACAAATGGTCCAAACACTAAAAGAAACACAAATCTAAACTCTAGTTAATGATTATAGCTTGTGTAAAGCCATTGACAGCAGGTGTATATATGTATATAAGAATCTAACACTCTACTACTCAACGTCCTTAAATAACATCTTTAATATCATGACCTTATGTCAAGTATTTTTTTTCATAATCGATGCTTTCCTTTACTAGGTGGTAGTGTTACCTGTTAAAACAAAGTGTACTTACAATGTTGTTGAATATATTAAACATTTTGTACTACCAGGAATCCTAAAATAATTATGACACAAGCTCTGCTTCAAAGAGGTCACATGCTAGTGAAGATGCAGACACAATAGCAGACAATTACAATATGTGTGGTGAGTTCAGTAATGGACAGTATGATTAGCATAATAATAGAGAGGTGCCTACATGGATAGCGTTACCTTATGTTTTATTTAACGTCATATGAGGGTATGATCTTATTAGAGGGCATGTTTTTACCCTAATGTCTGCTTACAATTTCCATGAATGACTTTTTAGCCTTTCTTAGCATATTTTGAAAGTATGTAGAAGATCGATTTGTTACTGCCAACCTGTAATTGAGATGAGAATAACAGATAAGATTGAAAGCTAAGAATGAAATAAATACTTTAGTTCTCTTTAATGTATTTTGCTGTTTATTAATGTAATTTGTAGACCTTTAAGGATGGAGTTGACTGCTTAAAAAATTCATGACCTTTAGAAAAAACTGCAGAAGTTAAATGTTTAGAATGTGACCCTCTATAAAGTGAAGGACTCATTTCTTATAATTCACTTCAAATGGCTTAAAGATGGGATCTTCATATCTATTGATATGAATAAGACTGTCTCCATTATTTTTAAAGATACTAAAATATCTATATGTACTTCTTATACTGAATGATAAAACTCGCTACACTGTATAGCACTGTATTGATATTCTTGCCACTTGACAAAGTTCCCCTAAAAGAAGTAAAATCATATTAAAAGTGGGGAAACCATATTAAGAAATAAGTTTTCTTGAGGTGCCTCACTGGCTCAGTTGGTAGAGCACATGACTCTTGATCTTGAGCCTTATACATAGAGATTACTTTTAAAAAAAGTTTTGTTTTCCCAGGTGACTAAATTTACCTTCTTTTACTAATAAGATAGTATGTTTTTTTTTATCAGATTCCAGGCTTTATTTAGACCTCAGGCTCTTTGTATGATTTATATCCTATTTGACTTTTGTCCTTACATATTGTGGATCTGTAGATAGGATCTCTATTTTACGTATAGAAAGATTTTGATAGGCTAAGAAACAAATCTTAACCCTGAGTTTTATGTCTATGACAAAACTCCCAGCTTTCACAACAGTATTTTGATTTGCTCAATTAACTTTCCAATAGCCACTAACTCAGTTTATATCCACAAAGAACGATGACGGAAGATGAAGTCAGGAACACTGATGATGAATCTAAACTAATGCATCTGCTTTCATGTGTTAGCATCCTCTTTTTCCCCTGGTATATTTACCAAAGTGGGAAACTGAGATTAGGAATGTTTATATAATTCTCTTGTTCATTACTCTGTCTATCAAATTATGATATTCAATTCATGTTACCGATGACTTATTTTATGATGGTAAAATACATCACAATTCCAAATTGCTCTTCTAAGAAGATGCATGACCCCAGGGTTCATTAACATGTTAGTAGTGGCCCAGAATTGGAAGATTTCACTGAAACTTCTTATCAGCGGAATTCATCTGGTTTGACCAAGCATTGGTCGTTGGAATAACCTTTTGCAAACAAGAACACATGGGTAATATGGGGATGATGTAGGAGTTAACCAGGAAACACCCTAGATAAGGGTAGTCCTGCTTGTGTATCTTGTGTGTAGTGTTAGAGAGCCCTCTACTGCTTGTGGTGGTGACACCACCAGTTACTTTCTCTGTAAACTGATATTCTTTCCAGCTTGTTGATAATTGGATAGCACTCCATACTCATCCCTCAATCCCTCAATAGACACAATCTAAGAGGGAGTTAAAGATGCCTCACTTCAAACCTGAGATAACCCTTAGAGGTTGTGTATCTAAACTTAGATTTCATCACTAATCTATTCTATATTTGGTAGTAACAAAAAATCATTCTTGTAAGATCTCTGAGTTCTGCTCTCATGGGATGGTTACAGGGTCTCTTGAGTCTAAATATTTGTTAATTACTCCAAATAAAGAAGATATTATGAACCAAGTGAGAATGTTTTAAAATTTTACAGAGATCACCCTGTCTAAACCATGAAAGAATTAGAGGTATTGGGTATTTAGTGCAGAGCAGTGGGGAAAGCAGTAGAATGGTAGTAAACTTGCTATCGTATAAACATATGCAGAGACTGACAGCTAGGCAGCCGTGTGAATTTGATCAGGTCATTTTCCTCATCTATAAAATGGGATGATAATTTTTGATATACTTACTTATGGGGGGAGTTTTAGAGTTAAAGAATATGGTAGTTCTTTCTAAATGACTAAACTACTCAGACGTGGAGAGTAGTAGTGTATTGCTTTTCTCTTGGTTTTTTATTCTTATACTTCCATACCTTTCAATTTTGTGAATGTAAGACTTCTTAACACAGGTAAGGTGATTCTCCAGCATTGCATTCCGTTTCATTGAATGAATATTGGAAAGTGGATTAAAGAATGGTTTGCAGGAAGTGTCATTAAAAATACTCTGGAATCAAATTTCTTGAAACTCTCAAAACCTTTTGCCTTGTTTTTCTCCTATGACACTTATGTATTTATATAATGATCAGAAGTAATTTGCAAGAACTAGTTTGTACTTATAAAGCCTTTTAAAAGGACTATATACTTTTTAAGAAAAACTGGAAGTAACTTTTTTAATAGCTGTATTGATATCTAATTCACATAACCATGTAATTCACCTACATAATGTATTCAGTGATTTTTTAGTATATTCAGAAGATTGTACAGCCATCACTACAAGCAATTTTAGAATATCCTCATCACCCAAAAGAAACCCTGTACATTTTAGCTGTCAACCCCCATGGTAAGCTAAATGTGTTCCCCCAAAATTCTTATGTTGAAGCTCTAATCCCCAGTGTGATGGTATTTGGAGGTGGGTGGGACTCTTTGAGAGGTAATTAGGTTTGGATGAAGTCATGGAGGTGGTGCTCCTATAATAAGGTTGGTGTCCTTGAGTGCTTACTCCTCCCCAGCCCCCACCCCACCCCACCAGAAGGGGATATAGCAAGCCAGGGAGAGCTCTCACCAGAACTTGCTAGCATCCTGATCTTTGACTTCCAGTCAAAGTAAATGTTTCTATTGTTTAAGTTACCCAATCTGTGGAATCTTGTTAGAACAGCCCAAACTGACTAAAACAACCCTGAATCTCCCTATAATCCCCCTATCCCAACTCTAGGAAACCACTAATCTACTTTCTGTCTCTAAAGACTTACCTCTTCTGGACACTACACTATAACACCTGGGCAGGTTGTCCCCGAGCCAGCTGTGGAAACTGATTTTAATTCTTGCATAAGAATAGCATGTTAATGGGAAGCAGTGGGGAGATGAATGGTAAAAACAAAATATTAGGACGCCCAAGCAGTTGACTTTCAAAATTAAGATACCTATGTAAAGAAATAAAAATACTGGGCAGTAGAAGAGGAGAGGCACAGGATACATTTGATAAAACCTTTAAGGTTTGTGGTCAGGAAATCATGTATCTTCTCATAAACTATAAGAATAAAAATCAGAAAACTTGAACTTAATAGAAATAAAAGCAAAGAACTAAACTGCTTTCCTCAGATCATACTGAAGGGAACAGAAATACTAGAAAAAGTTGAGGACTTGGAAAGACCTTAGGATGATACATCAGTATTTTGCTGTCAGCAAAATGATCATGGAAAGAACTATAACTTCACTGTCTAGATTAAAATAGCCCCTGAAACCAAGATTAGGAAATGACAGCCAGCCAGAGTGGACCATTGATACACTGTGTAGTATTTTTATAAGTGACTCTCCTTCACTTTCAGTTCCTTGACTTAGCAAAAACTCCAACGCCTGCCTGTCCCGGGTGCCCCTGCTCAGATGCACCTGCCACGTCTGCAGAGCTGCAATGGCTCCGTGCTGCCTCCTGCCTTCACACTCATCCCTCGTGGAAGAGTTCTAACCTTTCTCCTAATAATGCCTACGTGACCCAGTGTCACTCATGTCACCTAACCTACCAGACTGCATAGTGCTTGAGCGTAAGGTCCAATACCCTGGCTTCCACAGATGTGGACTTGAGTCTCAGCCCTGTCTGGCTCTGTGGCCTCCAGCTGGTGAATTATCCTTTCGAAGACTTGTTTTTCTGATCTGAAAAAAAAATCCAGTTGGTGATACTTGTCTCCAAGTGTGTCTTTGAGGATCAAATGAGAAAATGTATGTGAACTTCTTAGCCCAAAGCCTAGACTTATTAAGGTAAAGCCCTCAATACATGATAATCATGGATCTTTTTTCCTAATCATTATCAACTTTCAGATTTCTGTTTCTCCCTCGTCTAAATTCTGTGAGGATTTGGACCATATCCTATTAGCCTGTGTATCTGTAGCACCTATCATAGGCTCTGATGCATAGCAGCCACTCAGAAAATGCTGAATGAGATCTCGCATGTGGCTATGGAAGCTCACAAAGCCAAAGCGAAGGTAGAAATCAAGCCTTCATACATTGGCCAGTTCTTCATCATTCTAAACACCAATGTAAAAAATCACGATAAAGTAGAAACAAGTCATTGACTCCTTTTACTGTGTAAAACCTTTCTCTGGCAAAGGAAGAAAAATGACAGGATAATTTGCATTACTTTCTGCATATTTTTGTCTCCCACAAGAAACCGACCTTCACACTCAACAACTTGGGAAATTAAGATCTGTTAAATAAGCACTGTATCAACAAACCACCAATAATGTTATAAGGGTAATTATTTTTAAAAGTTAGTAAAAATTACTGTTTCCTTCCTCTGTTGTGCAGGTATCCTCATATTCTTTTACTTTTGAACTAAAGATTAGAAAATACATTAACTTATTTATTAATGTTCTAAAAGTATTTTCTCATCAACTAATATCAACTCCCCCTTAAGGAAAGTTACTGTATTTAGCATTCTCAATTATTGCCTCCCCAAGGCAGTCCATGATAAACATCACTTCCCTGAGCAAGCCTCTCAGAGACCAATGAAAGCTTCCAACCGCCTTGAAAATAGTTTGATGACTAAACCAAAAATTCTTTAAGCCCCAAACAACCTTTGGGTTTGCAGTGAAGTGAAATAATTTTCTTTTCCTGCTCTCAAGCCAGAACAAACAGATACAGTGTGTGGCAGGCCTATATTACCTCGCCTGAACATATCCTTTTCTGGGCTCATGGTACACCACAGAAAGCACAGCATTTACGTTGCTGGCATAGTGGCAGAACCCCCACCTCACTGGGAGTGGAAGGGAAGAAAACAATGTTATGTCTCTCTGGATGGGAGTGAAAGTCTGTGGCATAGTTGTGATTTCACTAAGTTTTGAGTAGAAGGGAACAAGAGCACTTGAAATAATCCACATGCGCATATCTGAAAGTGCTTCTAGCCAGCCCAGTTCATCTTACAAATAACAGTGTATGTTTTCAAAATTCTACATCAAACTGGGAGCATTAGCACTCAACAAAGCCTTGATGATGCTGATTTTACTCAGCGATTTACTGAGCGCCTGGACTGTCCTAGGTACCTTGCTTAGATGCTGGTAGTGGTACCGAGATAAAGACAAATCCAGGCGGTGAGGCAAGCGTCTGAACTCGTGAATTCTGGTTTCGTGTTGCTCATTTATAGCTATGAACGGTGTATCGGAGCCTGGGGGAAGAGGCAGCTCCCTCCCCTGGGTGCTGGAGATGACTTTCCAGATTAGATGACACTTGAGCTGAAAGATGAAATATTTACCCAGGCTGAGAGAGGTGGAGGAAACATTTAAGGCAGAGGGAACAGCACGTACAAACAGGAGGAATTACGAAAGTGTGGTGAGTGGTCTCCAGAGGCTTGTTGGACCTAGATCAGGAGGGACCTTCGGTGCCGGGTTTAGACATTTGGATTTTACCTGCAAGGCAGTAGGGAAGTGGGAGAGGCTTTTAAGTTAGGAGGGTGAAGGATAAACTGGTGTGAGTGGCAGGGAAACCATACTGGCCCTGGGAAAGACCAAGGCAGAGGAAATGGAAAAATCAAGTTCAAGAGAGGTGTCTTTTTTTTTTTAGGTAGAATCCGCAGAATTTGGGGAGTGACCAGATGTGGGGTTGAGGGGTAAGCTTCTTTAAGGAAAGCAGTTGGCTTGTTAACATGACTTCAGTATTATAAAAGGAATTCCTTTCTGTGACTTCAAAACATCTTTCCGCCAAAATCCCATGAAGTGCAAGTGAGCTTCCTGGCTGTTGGTCAGTCAGGAGATAGCTATGTTCACTTCTGACATTCTGACTGTCAGAGGGGACACAGCAGAGGGAGAGAAAGGAGCCCTCCCTCTCCCTGATAAGAAGTTCCTCCCCGATGTATGCATACCCTCACTCCCCTAAAATTTCTGAATGATATTCATCAGAAGGGCATCCAGAGATAGAAGTAGTTGGGGGCATAGGACTGAAGAACAATGAGATATTCCTTAGTTCCCTCCAGGTTTTTTTTTTTAATCTAAAAGAATGTGGGTTGATAAAGAATGCCACAGTCATGAAATCAGGAGGAATCCAGAGAGACCATGTGTCCCTGAGTCTCACTCTTGACACCATCCTGTGGTTCAACCAAGAAAATAATATTTAAAAGAGGGCTTTCTAGAACTATGTTCTCATGCCTGCCACTGGGTTTATCCGGGACTGCTTCCTCTCTGTGCCTTTCTGCCATCTGGACTGGACAAAATCTCTACTTTGGCCCAGAGCTGATTTGTGGCAATAGGAGGGAAAGAACAGGTGTTTTCTTTCTCTCCTGTTGGAACATAGATCTTAATTCAACAACAATCATTGAGTATCATTACATATATCAAGCAAAGGAGAAGTATAATTAGCATAATGGTTTAAAACTTTTGTTTTTCAAGTGTGAGTCGTGACCTATTAGTGGTCCTAAAATCAGTTTATCAAGTTATGACTAGTATTTTATATAATTTTACATTAGTAAAATGTAACACAATAGAAAATATTGAAAGTATGGATAATTTCATAAAATGTGTGTCCATTTTGTATGTATGCATAATGATGTGTAAAATATGTTTCTAACTGGATCATAGCTGAAGATATCCGTTAGATATTGTCTCTGGACTACTTATTGAAGATAGTTCATTTGAATGAGAGGTTAGTACAGGCCTGGAAATCAAATCCCCATGTCAGTATTGGAAATACAGTCTGAAAATGTCTACAAAAGAATTTCGAGAGACAAACTTTTTGTAAAGATGAAGACACTTTAATTAGGCAGGTTCTTCTGAATTTAGGGAAAAAAGCATTTAGTAGATTTATTAGTTTCCTAAGGCTTCTATAACAAAGTACCACTAACAGAGTGGCTTAAAAGGAGAGAAATTTATTTGCCTCACTGTTGGGGAGGCCAGAAGTTCCAAATCAATGTTGGCAGGGCTATGCGGTCCCTTAAGGATCTGAAGAAGAATCTGTTCCAGGCCTGTCTCCTGGTTTCAAGAAGTTCCTTGGCTTAATGGCAGATGCAACTCCATCTTCACATGGTGTTTTCCCCATATGCATGTCTATCTTTGTGTCCAAATTTCCCCTTTTTACAAGGACTCAAGTTATACTGAGTTAGGGCCCCCTTAAATGATTTCTTCTTTCCTTTTTTTTTTCTTTCTTTCTTTTCCTTTTCTTTTCTTTTTCTTTCTTTTTTTTTTTTTTTTTTTTTTTTTTTTTTTTTTTTTGACAGAGACTTGAAGCAGGGGGCCAGGAAGGGGCAGAGAGAGAGGGGGACAGAGGATCTAGAGTGAGCTCTGCTGACAGCAGCAAGCCAGATGCAGGGCTTGAACTCACAAACCATGAGATAGTGATCTGAGCCAAAGTTGGAAGCTCAACCAACTGAGTCACCCAAGTGCCCTAATGATTTCATTTTAACTCCATCACCTCCGTACAGACCTTATTTCCAAATAAGGTCACAGGCCAAGGTCCTGGGGTTAGCGCCCCCACGCATCTTTCTGAAGGGATGCAGTTCAACCCCTAACCAGTACATTTCAAATTTCCACTAGGCAATCAAGAGAGTGGTAAGCATGTTTTCTTATTGAGAAAAAAACTTTTAAATTTTTGGATGTCTTTTTGTTTTGTCTGTGTATTTTGCCTCCAAAATAATATGTCTCATGTTGGCTGAAGAGTCCTGTTCTATGAATATTAACAGTTTTGGCTCTTTGCATTTACCCTTTGGTCAGGAAAATCAATTTGCTCTTGAACTTCAAGAATTTGTTTTTATTTCTACTGGCCACGTGTTGTGTTCTTAATCACAAAATGCAAATAATAAAACTAAACAAAACTGCTTGGATTTACAATAAAGAAGTATATATGTACATCTACAAAAATATCCCCCCCAAAATTATAGCTGCAAACACTTAGCTATGAACCAATCTGAATGGGTCTGAATGAAACACCTACATTTGTTTCCCAAAAAGAAGAGAGAGATTATTGTGGCTTTTTCCTCCCATATTCTTGAATGAGGCCAAACCAAAAATCTGAGGACGTGAGCTGCTACGTCCCAGTTAGAGTGGTACCTGGCCAATGCCCGGCACTGGGGACAAACTGAAAATGCAAGGAGAGCGTGATACTTTAGGTTTTGCAGAGGAAGGAAAGAAAGAAAATGTAACTTCACTCACCTTATCATTTTCTATGGAAATTCCTCTAAGAAAATTTAGCACCTTGTGTTGCAACATGAGGAAAAAACCCAAATTCCAGAAAAAAATGTTTACTTCATAGTTTTAATTGTATTTTTACTTTTTTGCTGCTTTTTTTTTTTTTTTGCTTTACTTTTATTACTCCCTCACTTGGTCTCTCCCTTTTGCTCTGTTCTGTTGTTTTTGTTTTGTTCTGTCATTTGTCTGTTTTGTTGTTTGATGGTTTTCCTAGTTTCTTCAATGAATGGAACCTAATCCTTAGCATTTACCTGTTTTTTATACTCTTTAGTACTCAAGGGACACTTGCAAACGATTTCTTCTAGATCAAATAACTCAAAAATTCAGTTAAAGTGTGTAACTAAATATGCAGATGATGTTCATTTTTTTGGTAGTCAGCAAACCAGTTAGAAAGTTGGACTAATTGGAGCATTCATTGGGATAACTCAAAAGGTCATTGAATAAACAGTGGGTTGATCCAGCGGTGGAATACTGCACTCTGGGCGTTCTTCCAACAGCATTGGTTTTTTCTGAGACATAGAAACTGCCATACGTTTTGTGACATCCATTAGCTTGTTGTGTAATTAAAATGATGGGCATTGGATTCATTGGCTTCACGTTAGAAGGTTGCACAACTCGTGAAGAAACTAAGTCTAGCTCTCATTCATTATGTGCATTTACCAATATTGAGCCATTTAAGTAAGTTCGATTAGGACCCCACTAATCACATAGTATCTGTGATTGCCCTTCGAAGTTGTAGCTTCCTAGATTTGGACTCTTACTTGGGTGTATCTGATCAATGTTCTTCCCAGAGGCAGTTGTTTTGAGAGAATAGATCACCACATGTCTGAGGACATTCAGTACCTATTTGCCTGGCATACATGAGGTGGCTGCCCAAATCTCTCAATGTATGTTTGAATTTTAAAAAGAGGAAACAAAGGGAAACTAATTGGCTGCTTAAACTTGGACATTATTCAGGGTTAGCAAACAGGAAATAATTAAAACCTGGAGTTTATATTAGTAACCAAGGAGGAAACTGAATGAACTCCAACTCGTTAGAATTTGTCATTGGTTTAATTTCATGGCCCACACTCCCTTTTTCATTTGCAGTACTGGTCCTTATTTTTAAAAATTAAAAATGAGTCAGAATTCTCAATTTAAAATTTAGGCCAACAGTTGCCTGGGTGGCTGTGGATTAAGTGTCTGACTTCAGCTCAGGTCATGATCTCACTCTTCGTGAGTTCAAGCCCCGGGTCAGGCTCTGGGCTGCCGGCTCAGAGCATGGAGCCTGCTTCTAATTCTGTGTCTTCCTCTCTCTCTGCCCTTACTCCCCCCCTTAAAAATAATAAACATTAAAAAAATAAAAGAAAATTTAGGCCAAAAACTATGACTCTTTTAATATCATTAGACATGTCTAAGATAGACATAAATCCAGGAACAGGCATAAATAACCTCTATAAGTAGATATTTGGGGACCTATAACAATAACAAAATATCCATTTTGTGCAAATGTAGAAATGGTGATTTTTTTTTCCAAATGTCTTGTGTTCTGATGTGTAAATTCTATGGAAACGTTTGTTTTCTCAGTTCTATTTGGAAGAATTGTCCTTACCCATTTTTTCTTAAGATTGCCTATAGTATACGTGCCTGGGTGGCTCAGTCAGTTGAGCGTCCAACTTCAGCTCAGGTCAGGATCTCACAGTCCATGGATTCGAGCCCTGCGTCAGACTCTGTGCTGACAGCTCAGCTTGGAGCCTGCTTCCAATTCTGTGTCTCCCTCTCTCTCTGCTCCCCCCTTGCTCATTCTCTGTCTCTCTCTCTCTCTCTCTCTCTCAAAATAAAATAAAGACAAAAAAAATTTTAGTTCCTTTTAAAAATCAGTGCATTAAATTGATTTTTAGAATTCAGTGACTTAATTTGAAATCAATGCTTCAGTTGTTTTAGAATTTATACTTTTGTCAAGATTACATTCCTAAACCCAGGGAAAAGGTACTTTTGTGAAAAGGAAAAGAGAAGTAGACTAATTAACTATAAAAATTGATATATTTTCATTTTCTTTTTGAATTATATTGTTCTTCTTGAGTACTGTGCATGAATTGCTGCCCTGTTTACCTCTGTGGATTGAAGAAATCTAAGGCTGTTTTATTTTACTTAAATTGCAGTACTGTACATTTTCTTTTTTGGAACATGTAAAATTATTTAAATTTCAGGGACATATCCAAATTAAGAATTTCTGATTTTGTCTTTCTTGGACAACTTTACTTTGTTTTCAGGTAGATGCAGCCTGAAAGATATTTGCTCATGATTAGAAACTTGTGTTTTTATCAGGAGATATTCTTATATTGCCAGAGTACACTTTAATAAAATAAGCATTTTATATGTGCTGTCAGTCGTCATGCATTGCGAATGGATTAAGGTTGGTGCAGAGTCGCTAGAAGCTTTATGACAAGATCTTGCTGCTGACTGCCGGGATGCAGACTGGCTGTCACATCTATTTTCTTCGCCTATTCATCCCGCCATATTCTGACAGGTTAAAACTGAAGGGAAGATGGTTAACAACAAAAATGGACTCACACGTAATACAGTAATTTACATGTCACTAGCTGTGTGACCCGCGGATGTTATGTTCCCCGTGCCGAGCCCACTGTCCTCAAGTCGAGAGCAAGTGCCAGCGAGGGTTTTGGTGAGGATTTACGTGACATAATTAATGTTAGAGCACCCAGTAGCACCTGGTTAATGAGTAAATAAGTGAGGGAGAAAAGATATGAGGGAGATAAGAAAGGATTGATCTTGATTGCCGTGCTACAAAGAAATTTACACACACACAAATAAACATTAGCCAAAACATATGAACAGCTGTGTTTAGAACTCTGCACCATCTAAATCATCTAAATCCTCAGGAAACCAACCAGATTGCTAATTATATCTTCACTAACGTACCCTTGTTAACTTTCATTAAAATTTGTTACATGTTAGAGTTCAGGATCTGTTCCAGGCAAAAAAGTATTTAGTTCAGGGCCCATTTTATAACACACAAAGGCAATTTTCCTATAATAATAAAACCATTAGGGGTTTTCGGTTGCAGCCTTTTTGCATAGTATTGGTCATAATTAGTACTTTTTTTACTATGAATCCTTCATTCAGCAACAAGTGAATTCCAGCATTTTTGTAATTTGTTAAGTGTTTTCAAGGCATATTTTGAAACTAATATGTAAGCTTCTTGTGTCAGTTTGGCTTAAAGTAGTCCCTTCTTACAGTAGCATGGCTCCAGCTGGCTTCCTTCCCAGGACACCTGGACATTTCCCACATGTTACCTCTAACTCTTCAGCTGTGCAGGCTGACTCCACAAGCTTTGCCCTCAATCCACCCCCATTAAAGTCCATAATAAAGCTGACCCATCGCTTACCCTTCACTTAGAAATAATTGGCACAAGTGATTACAAACATTAAAATCTTTGGCAACATAAACATTAGAACAGCTAAGCCGTAATGAAATTGAAAACCAAAATCATGAAAGAATGAGAAATAGTATGTCTTAGTTGGTGTGCTCTTCCAACTAAAATGTTAAGACCTTTAGGGGAAAGCTGCGTTTGTGTGTATGTGTTTTACGGTATAACTTATTTAAGATTTTGCCAGTATATTACCAACTGAAGCAAAGTTTTTTCATCATTGTTGCTTAAGAAAATAAAAAATAAGCTGAGAGAAAGAGAAAGCTGAAATTAACTAGTTGCTTCCCCTAAAGTGATATACAAGATTAGTGATAGAGATAGAGAAGAAAATTGTAGAACTTCTTTTTAATTTCTATTTCTATTTTTATCTGTTTAATTCATGCCCATAATTAGTAGACGTAGATACTTAGTAATATATTTAGGGGAGTGGCTGCTTAGAAAAGATTTTATCAATGCATAATCCAGAAGGTTCAAAGACCACTCCAGCAGACGGACACTAAGGGAGAGAGACTGACTCATTTTTGCTTTAAGGTGATTTATGAGAAGAAAAGCACATATTGAAAAAACATTGTATATATTTTACATTTTTAAAAATACCTTTGTATTAAGTTTTATATTCTATGTTGTTTGAAGAACGTAAACTATTTCTATAATTTCATTTATGTCCTTATGTGTTATCTGTACTCATTAATACTTAAAGTAACTCCTGAAAACAAAGTTCAGGAGTGTTTACTGATGTGCCTCTCATTGCTAAGGCATCATTCTTGAAGTGGCTCACATTTAACAGGGATATTTTATTGGCTGCTTCTTACTTTCATCATTATGGTAATGAGCTATAATTAACTTTATTGAGGTAATTGAGTATGTATGCAATCATTTTAAGAGTTTACGTATAATATATAGAACTTGGATTGGCTTGTAGAAATAAGATAGTAAAAAGCTTCTCTTAAAAGTGTATTGTGACTTACTTTTGCCTTAAGCTAGTCTTGAAAGAAACCTCTCTTGATGGTCTCCCATGTAGAAGTAATTGACCTTGGCTAGTTCCAAGGTAGAGTATGTTTTACTAACTTTGCTCCTTCATGAGATTAGTTCTAATGTGTCAAAATAAAATTTCTGACAGGCAGAATGGAGTTTTAGTAAAATTGACATGTTAAGATATTAACAGAAATTAATTCAAAATTTATTTTCCTTTTAGTTCGCAAGAAGATGAAAGACCTATGTCACCTTTCTATTTGAGGTATTTATTTGATTTTTATTGTCCTATTACAGGGAATGGAGGAGGGGTAAGGCCTCTTTGAGTTTATCTGCCCATTTTAATGATTTTCAATAGAATGTTCTACACTGTGCCCAGACTAAGCTTATTAGAACTCTTCAACTCTTCATCATGTTATTCATGCTGTAGTTTTCTTCTCTTTGGTTTAAGAAATCTTAAATTATTAGAGCTGAAAAGATTAAAATAAGGTATTTTGTTTTAAATTCATAGATGTCAAGGTAGCCATTTTAATGTCAGGAAATGCCTGATGATTAAGCCGTTAACTTACATCTTAAAAATTTCCATTCTAAGGACCAGGGGGAGGGAAAGAGGGAAAGAGAGTTGGGGAGGGAAAGAGGGAAAGAGAGTTGGGGAGAGAGAGGGACGCAAAATTTGAGAGACTACTGAATGCTGAAAATGAACTGAGGGTTGAAGGGAAAGGGGGAGGGGGGGAAAGGAGGTGGTGGTGATGGAGGAGGGCACTTGTGGGGAAGAGCATTGGGTGTTGTATGGAAACCAATTTGACAATAAACTATTAAAAAAAATTTCCATTCTATACATATATGCAGGTCGGGGAGGGGTGTCAGCACAAAGCTCGTTGGCTGAAGAAGTCTTCTGCTATGTTAAGTGTGAAAGTAAATATCAGTGAGTTGATGGAGTTTAGGGCTATTTTCTAATGCTTATAAAGGCAGAATAACACCTATTAAAACAGGTAAATTTACAGAATTCAAAGTAGACATTAACTTTCCTCAATTTTGAAATCTTTTTTAAAAGAAATGTCAGGATATGTGATACATAGTTTGTTTATTTTTTAATCTGTTTTGTTGTAATAGAACCAGAGTTAGATTTTAGACTTTAATTCAACCAACAGTAGCTCAGAAATGCGTCACAGGACTTCAGTCTTAGCCAAATGATTGCTTTTCAGTACTGTTTTATGCTTTAGCAACTTGAAGCATATTGCATAATCACTTTGTGGCAAAAGAGAGAACATTTGAGGTTTTACTTTGAGACAACATGGTGGTCCATTTGAATCACTCTGGTTTCCTGCCAACCAAATCAGCATATTCTGCTTCAAAGGCTGCCTCAACTATACAATTACCGTAAACACATGAGGAGACTGTTGCCCAATACATGGTGACTCTGGTATTCATTATGTAAACACACAGTAATATCAAACAAATGATTATCATATATTAATGAATATTAAGTTTCATACAATACAGAAGACTATAGCACTAGATCATGACAACAATGAGAACTGTTCTCTGAATGTCTGATTTTTATTCCTCTGGGCAACATCAATCTATGTTTTACATAGTATTGAATTTTAATTTTTTTAACCACTTTAAAAAGCAGATGGGAGAAATGGGTTTATAAGTTTTAGGTCCTTAAAGACCTATAATTCGGTCTTCTAGTGTGATAATCTTTAAAAATTATTTAGACTAATGTAGTCTTGAAAAAGGCATTCTGTACTTGCAAAATGAAAGTAAAAGAATGTAAAGAAAATGTATTTACCACAACTCTTGGTAGAAGCTATTTGACCTTTCAATGTTAAATGTCATAAAAGCTAAAATATTATAGAAGTAGGAAAAAAGAATGAATGTGCATGCACACTAGCCCACAGGCACAGAAGAGCTAAAGTTGCAGAAGAAGGAAGTTGCCAGCAGACACTCTTTTGAAAATTTAACTAAGTGGAGCTATTTCATAAGTGAAATAATAATTATTATTTGGCCTGAAATTAAAATCTCAAATGTAGTATCTTTTTCTGAATAACATTATATGATAGTCTTAGAAATTTTTCTTATGTTTTATTTCTTATTGAGACAGAGAGAAACAGAGCATGAGTGGGGAAGGGTCAGAGAGAGAGGGAGACACAGAATCCAAACCAGCCTCCAAGTTCCAAGCTGTCAGCATGGAGCCTGATGCGGGACTCGAACTCATGAACCATGAGATCATGACCTGAGCCAAAGTCGGCCGCTTGGATGACTGAGCCACCCAGGCGCCCCAGTCTTAAAAATTTTTTAAGAACAAGTTAATTTAACTTTGTTTTTATTATCTACTTGACATGAAGTAGGGAGACTCTATTAGTAAAATATGAACCTGTTTGGAGGGAGTTTTTTTGTTTTTGTTTTCAACTTATTTGCAAAGCTGGTTTGAGATTAACTTTTCTTGGATTATTCTAGCATATAGAATTCAAGTGGAAGAAAGAAAACATGATTGTTAACTATGATTTCAGTTCTTCCAGATTTTTGAACTAGAAACATAACATGTTCACTGCTAATTTAATTTATAAATTAGTGCACTTTTTAGGCACTACCTTTAGTAAGAACAAATGAATGCTTAAATGTTTTAAATATATTAAATTTTCTGTACATTCCTTGTCTTCCATTCCTTTCTCTCCTACTTTATTAGGATTTATTCCTACAGTGCTCAGAAAGGGGAATTACCGTAAGACTCACGAATTTCATAAAGATTTGTCACCATGATGAAAAACTAAATTGACACTTTAAAAATCCAAAATAATATTTACTGTGCTTTTGAAAAGTAAAAAGTGACTGGTAGTTGCAAAATGATATCTTCCCTGGCTAGGAATAGTGAATATTGTGTGCTATATATTATATTTTGACATTGTTGACTGGTTTTTTTGTTTGTTTTGTTTTGGGTGTTTTGTTTTGTTTTTGAGGAGGGTAGCAACAGAAAGGAAAAGTCCACATCACCTGAGATGCCTGTCTACCAGAAGTAGATTCAGCCACAGGCAGCCAGCCAGAGGGATGGGGGTGGAACAGCGGGTCAGTGGTTGGATATTCAGTTGGGGGCTTATTCTGTAAGGTCCAGCATGAGGAAGAATGGCAAAACCCAGTGGCTGTAAGTCTGGGAGTGGGCAGTCTTTAGGAAGACTGGATCAAAACAAGATAAAGGCAGCGCAGGGCTCCAATTTCAGTGGAAGAAGAATAGATGATCCATAAAGGAATTCAGATGCAGGAGATCAAACAAGTACCCAGCTGTTGGAATGGAGACCAGGTATGTTATTTATAATGCAGACAGAGTCTGTATCCGAGGGAGAGGACAGAGCTGGAGAGCATGCTGAGGACATGCAGTCCACAGTGGAGGTTCCAGGGCCTTTCTGTGGCTAAGGGAAGGAAGGTGGTATGCAGGAACTGGGAATCAGAGTAGCCATTTCAGTCATGACCTTGCTCCATTTTTCATCTTGTAGAATTTCAGTTTCTGTGGTTATGATGCTCTATTATAAACACTCATGGCTGAACCATATGTTATAGTCTACCGTACATTTCATTTGCCTTCAATTTTTTCTGTTGTAAAGTAGGACTGTTATCAGTAGACATGCACTCGTATATTCTCATTCTAGATTAAATATCTTCTCAGATAAGAACTGTCTTCTGAAATTTCAGCACCTCTTCACTCTAGCCTAACCCACCAGAGCCATTCGTCCTTTTTCTCCCCAAAGGAAAGGAGTAGCTACAAATCTGCACTTGCTGCCGTCTCATGTGGCAAGATTTCTACAGCTACAGTAGCTCAAACAGTAGGTGTCATTGTTCCCCAGATGCTCATTAGAGATTACCCACCCTGTTGAAGTGATTAAGGAAATGAAAGGGAAGAATGGGTTCTGCCAAACCCTTAGCAAGATTGCTACAAAGTAAACAAGAACCTGCAAATGTCAGGTGAAGAACGTTCTTGGCAAGGTGTCTATACCCTGCCCCTCCCTCAGTTGCTCAGATAAGCAACTGGCCATGGGTGTTCTGTGCCACATCCAGCCTGCTGCTGTATGGATTTTTCCCCTGTCATCCAGTCAGATCTGGCCAGAATCTGTTGCTAGCTCTAGTTTTATTTGTCTGGGCTTCGGTATGCGCAAACTCAGATTTTGACTTCTGTGTTTATTTCCACTGGGATTAAGGCTTTTCATCTCTACCCACTCCCACCTCGCCTATACTATCTTCACGTTCCTTATGGCCAGGTTCAGGTCTTGTCCTGATCCCATCCCGTCCAATCTCATCCCATTCAACTTCTACTCTTGAATGCCTTCTTTACAAATTCCTGGGTTATATATATAGTTTGTATACGTAGATGATACATACAGCCAGTATACAATGCCCATCTCTTCCTGTACTTTATCAAAATCCTAAATGTGCTTCAGGGGCTCCATACCTGCAACTAGTCTTTCACTGGGCTCTAAACAGCCCCCGACCTCTGCATGGTGGCTCTGTGCTCACCTGGCACCTGCCTTTTAGCAACTGCACTGATTTCCTCAGCTTTTTCTTTCTCCTTCTGTGCTCCACTGAAACTCTGAAATTCACAGTCTTTATCAATCTCATCTCAAGTTTTAATACTCAAGGTGCAAACTGAAGTTAAATTACTATTTTAGCAGATTTGAAATTGTGTAGGGTCAGTATTCATATGTTTTCTAATTTTCCTGAATTAAGAACATCAAATAGATTTATTTCTAAATTAGCTGTTTGCAATGCAAACTTATTCTTTTTTTTTACTGAAATAGTTTATTAATACAAACTTATTCTTGAGTATTTTAGTATTTTTAACCTTGAAACTAGGGATCATTAATTTATGAAAAGCTTTTAACTGTGGAATTTACATTGAAGCAAAATGTAGCTTTGGATAAATTCAGATTAAAACATACCTAACAGGGGCACCTGGGTGGTGCAGTCAGTTGAGTGTCCGACTCTTGATCTCTGCTCAGGTCATGATCTCACCGTTTGCAGGTTTGAGCCCCGCATCAGGTTCTGTACTGATGGTATGGAGCCTACTTGGGATTTTGTCTTTCCTCTCTCCCCCTCCCCCACACATGCTCTCTTGTGTGCTCGCTCTTTCTCTCTCCCTCAAAATAATAAATAAATTTTTAAAAAATAAAACAAAAAACCCCAAAAACATTACCTGATATTAGATGGGATCTAAAACCTGTTTCGTGCCGCTCCTGTCCTGATAATGTAGACAAGTTTTTAGATAGCTTTTTGGGGATTGTCTTTCCAAACAACTTGTGCTAGAATTTGTAGGTTTGTGATTTTTTTGGTCATTAGATTTTAATAGTTTTTCTTCCCAAACATGTTGTATGTTTTCCAAATTACCATTTTGAGGGGAAAATTTATGATTTTTAGATGGGATAGTTTAGAAAAGTATAATGTATCAGGTATTATATTTGTTGTTGACTAGCAAGTACAGTGAACAAGCAGGCTATTTATTTGATTATCAACTTGATTTTCCCTGGATGATAAAGTCAACTACATATTTGGGTGTCATTAGACACAAATAACTATGCATTAAAGACATTTGTTTCCCTTGTCCTTTCTAACTTGAACAGTGTTTCTAAACCAAGGAAGCATATTATCTCTGCTGTGGGGTTCTTTTTTAGGGGGTGGGAGGGTAAATATAAATAACATTCAATGTATCATCTTAACCATTTCAAATATTTTTTAAATTGTGGCAAAATGTACATAGCTTACAATTTGGCATCTTAACCGTTTATAAGTGCGTTTCCACTAATAATGCACAAGTCCAATTTCTCCAATTAGCATGGCTGCTATGAAGAAAAGAAAATAATGAGTGTTGTTACAGATGAAGAGAAATTGAAAGCAGGGTCACAGGGTCCCAAAGCAATATTCGTACACCCTTGTTCATAGCAGCATTATTTGTGGTAGCTAAAAGGCAACAGCAACCCAAGTGTCCCTCAGTCAGTAAATGGATAAACAGAACTCAGTGTATAACACCGTGGAGTCTTATTCAGCCTTAAAAAAGGAACTTCTGATACATGCACAACATGGGTGAATTTTGAGGACATATTTGCTAAGTGAAATAAGCTAGTCACATCTATATGATTCCCCTTACGTGAAGTACCTAATGTAGTCAGACTCATAGAAACAAAGACTGGTAGTTTCCAGGGACTGGGAGAAAGGAGAGAATCAGGAGTTGCTGTTTAATAGGTGCAGAGTTTCAGTTTCACAAGATGAAAAGTTTCTGGAGATGAATGGAATGAATGAATTCACGACAATGTGAATATACGCAGTGCCCCTGAATTGTACACTAAGAAATGGTCAAGATAATAGATTTTATTTGTGTGTTACTTTAACAAAAAATTTGAAGAAAAAATGGGTCACATAAGAGCTATACCCCTAGCTGAAAACCACTAAACCCAGACTACTAATATAATTATTTTGTACTGGAGAGTGGTTATAAACTTAACTAATGTGTGTCATACAATTCTTTAGTATTCAATATTGAGTTCTTGATTTCTGAGCTAGGTGCATTTTTTACTTAGTATAAGACAAGTATCAATTCTGGGTTTAATTTTATCAGTGTTAATTAAAATATTAACCATATTATTTAGGTTATACTGATAAATTATATAAATTTTTATAGTTTTTATGCTTCTCTTATGCCTTTCCTCAGCATGATAAGGCAAAGGAAAAGTTTACTTATAGGAAATAACACCTTTAGCACCATTCTATCTAGACCTCTTGCTGCTTCATTCTTCAGTATTTTCTGCCTTCCTTAGACTTCTATTTATAAGAACTTCAGATTTAGGGGTGCCTGGATGGCTCAGTCGCTTGAGTATCCAACTCTTGATTTCAGTTCAGGTTATAATGTCCCGGTTTGTGAGTTTGAGGCCTGCATTGGATTCTCTCTCTCTTTATCTCTGTGCGTGTCTCTCTCTCTCTCTCTCTTTTAAAATAAACTTTAAGGTTTTTTTAAAAAAAGAAATTCACGGGGTACCTGGGTGGCTCAGTTGGTTGGGCATCCCATTTTGGCTCAGGTTATGATCTCACTGTGAGTTCGAGCCCTGTGTGAGGCTCTGTGCTGACAGCTCAGAGTCTGGAGCCTACTTCAGATTCTGTGTTTCCCTCTTTCTCTGCACCTCCCCTACTCATATATACTCTCTCTCTCTCTCTCTCTCTCTCTCGAAAACAAATAAACATTAAAAAAAAATTTTTTTTAAAGAGCTTCAGGGATGTCTGGGTGGCTCAGTTGGTTAAGTGTTAAGACTTTGGCTCAGGTCATGATCTCACTGTTTGTGGGTTTGAGCCCTGTGTTGGGCTCTGTGCAGATAGCTCAGAGTCTGGAGCCTTCTTAGGATTCTGTGTTTCCCTCTCTCTCTGCCTCTTCCCAACTCATGCTCTGTCTCTCTTCTCTCTTTCTCTCTCTCTCTCTCTGTCTCAAAAATAAATAAACATAAAAAATAAATACATTTTAAAAAGATCTTCAGATTTGAATAAAAAGTAAACTTTTAATTTAAATAAAACACTAGCTCTGCCTAGAATAACTATTTCCAGATTCCCATTTAAATTCTAATGATAATATCAAAGACGAAAACTAGGGATAGCTTTGTAACAATGATAAAGAAAAGCATATATCAAAGGTCACATCAGTGGGATGGACTGAGAAACATATTATTACCTTACAGACTTCACACTCCACTGTCTAAACAATACAAATAGTCACAAAGAGAAGGAAGGAAGAAAAAAAAAACACCTAAGTTGGATTCCTTCCTTTTTCTACTACTGACCAGAAAAACAAGAGATCTTCCCTCTACTGAACAAAAAGTTATTTTTCTGAACTATTCAGAGCTGAGTTGCATATTCTTTTTCACTTCTCTGCCCCCATTAGTCTTTTTATGTCAGTATCTCTTCAAAGATAGAATGTTCAGTATATAAAACAGTAGAAAGGAGAAGGGATCCTTCTGGGATACTCAGTGAATTAAAGCATTTGAGAAGAGGATAAAGGCAGGAGGATTATTAGACATAATACATGCTTTCAAGAGTACAGTGCACAAAGTACAAATTTATTCCTGATTCTCTAGCTTAGTCAGAAAATTGGACCAAATAGCAAGTGTACCTATCTAAGCAGTATAGATTGTTCTAGGGCAGACTCATCTGTTGGCTCTTAAAATCTAAATTCATGAGCTGTCATCTACCCACAGTCAAGGGACAATGAAATAAAGAATGATCTACCCACCAGGTTGTTGGTAATGACTCTGCCCTGATTGATCGATCCTCCTTCAGAATCACAAAACATGAAGAACTATTTGAGACCTATAAAGAAAAATTACGGACTAAGAGAAAGGGTGACTTGCTCTGAGGACTCAGTAAAAATAGATTACAGAAAATTGCTTTTTATATGATTCAGAGGAAAGCTGGGAAAGTAATATTACTAATCTTCTCAAAAAAATGCTTAAGGACATAGCCAATTCTCTGTAAATGTAGGTAGAAACCTGTAAGGGGAAAATAGGCTTACAATTACAGGGCTAGGGACATAGAAGAATAACTGAAATGAGGGGAAAGGGAGCCTAGAAATGTGT